>NNCF01126182.1:297276-311296 GCA_002313205.1 Laupala kohalensis
CCGCCTCTGCCTTAGGACCCTTGATCGGAATTGATGGGATGATCCCTTGCTTACTTCCGGAGAGTAAATTAGTTTATTGTCCTCCACGTGGTCATACGCAATTTGAACTGTTTTTTGACCATAAATTTATTATTATTATTTATTATTATCAGCTTTAGTTTTGGTTTGAATACACATATATACAATCGAAATTATATTTTTATACTTTGTTAATTCACAATATTAATGATTAAAAGTTGCTGGCTGGATGACCGGAGTTCATTCGACCCTCTGAGGTGGAGATTTTTCATTACTCCTCAACATTCAGACTGACTCCCAAGCCGACTCAGCTTGCTGTTAAATGAGTACCGGCTCTATCCTGGGAAGAAACAGGCCAGAGTGAGATGCTGAAGACGACATCTTCCCCTAATGTGGAGGTCTAAAATTGAGGAGCTCTACTCTCCGCGTACCCCTTGGGCACCTTTGGGGCCTGTTCAGGGATAGTTTGACTTTCGAATAAGAATTTACCTGAAATTTCAAATCTTACGACAGACTCATAAGACTGCTGTGCAGTTCTTGCAGTACCTCGTAAGTGGCTGCTAACAGTACTGTTCTCTACAGCCAAAAAAAGGACAGAAAAAATCAACTTACAATTTCAAAAAAGATACAATCAGTGCAGCCATATGTAATATCTGTCTGAGCGGTTTTTAATAACATGTCTGAGGTTTGTAATGTTTCTTTTACTCTTATGTTTTTGTATCATGACCAAATCTAAGCTTCAAAACCAGTTTGAATGCTGTCGCCAACTCTCGACTTAACACATACATAGAACTTGTAGACCATAAGGATAAATTTTGAAAACGATATGGAATATAGCAGTTTAAATTATTTCAAATCTTTTATTTATGAGTATTCTTTTCCTTGATTTTCTGGGGCAGTTTAAATAATATAAGTAGGTCACAAGCTTTGCTTATATTGTTGAAAAAGTAACTACTCATGTCCCAGAATTAATGAATTTCCCTTCAGTGCGATATAAAGGAATTTTGAAAAAAGTTGTCTCACAAGAGATGTTATAGTACAGTTTTATTTTCAAAAGCTTGACCACAGATTATTTACACTGTAAAATAGTTTGAGCTATGCATATAAAATAAAACAAAAAATCAGTTTTTACAATAACAATAAATTATATTTTACAATGTAAAAGTATATTTCTAAAGCTATTATATTGTTACTCAGAATTGTAGGGCATTAATTTATAAATAACTTTAAATATATTTGTTAACATGGTCCATTTTAGTCATCTTAGGAGATATGCATGTACATCGGGCCTTTTTTAAAAGTAATAAAATGTTCATGAATCTACATAATTAAGGATAACAACACCACAGTAGGAGAGTTTACTCTTTCATAGTGCAGTGTCATTTAGAGAACTTACAAATCTGAAAGTTATGTTCAATACTTAATCAGGAATGTTTAGCAGCTCTATGAAGCGTGAATGTATGTTTACAGTCGGCTGCCTTAATAATCCTCCTACACCACAAAAATCTGCCCTTATAATGATAAGTATAAACTAATTTATAGCTCGTTCAATTATGTCAATTTATTCATCCCTTTATGTCCAATTAAAGATTATATATGATGAAACGATTACTAAATATTGCACTAACAAAACTATTTAAAAAAATCAGTGTGAATTAGAGGCAGTGATTATCATTGGTTTAAGAAAACATCTCTTAGAACTTCGTTTTCATCAGAAAGAAAACAAAAAAATAAAAGTCTGACAGTGCTTTGGTATATTTTACAAGCACAATGCAAAACAAAATGCACACTGCTCTTTCACTTTCGTACTTAATTCAGTGGATCAACAAATGTTTACACGGATAATAATTTTCTGATAAGGAGAAACACATACAAATATAATACACAAAATGAAGAGCTGCGGGTACTACATAGGGCAATGGAAGGGTCATACATTTCTCATTTCAAAATATTTTCACCAGGGGCAAAATTACGCTGAGTATACAGTAAAAAAAGATAACACATACAATAGTATGTACTTTTAATGGTGTGTGTGTATATAATATACACAAACATAATAAATACAAAATCATTTTTTAACAACCCTGAGGTAAAAAAAATAATGAAGATTTGCATTTGCACGATTACCACCTAACACCTTTCAAATTATTGAAAATATTAATGCAGTGTAAAAATTTCACAATATGTGCTCAAGAAACTTAAAATATATAGTAGAATGCCAAAAACATTTTGTGCAATCTAACTTAGGATCTATTCTGAAGCATCCACTCAAAATCACACACTCCTTCGAAACAAAAAGACAAAATACATTCTTAATGTAAATAAATATAATTCCTTTGTGCAGTATTTATTTTAAAGGCATTTTCATGCATTCTCCCCAGTCTTCTTTATAATAATAATAATACATTTATTATTAATATATAATATTATTATTAAAAAGAAATAGTTTAAGTTTCCTCAGCGCTCAATCTGAAAAAGATTTAGATGGGTTTCCAAATCTCCAATACCTCAGAAGCAGTCCACATTAAATAAGTAACTATGAGATTAAAATGATTATTCAAAAGGTTTTTCTATGAATTGCACGCTGTCCTTCTTCTTCAAATTCTTTCTTTGAGACCCACATTTTCTTGAACGTATCAAGAGAGGCAAGAATTGATCCACCTATCCACGTTGAATACAAACGTTCTTGTGGGGCCGATATCTGCAAATAAAACAAATTTGTTACACAAAAATAAGTTTCACTGCCATAAAAATTGTTTCATAAAAATGTTGTATAATACCTTGATTTTTATGTCCTTAGGCGCCAATTTACGAATTTCTGATAGAAGTCTGTCACCGAACCCCTGAAATATGATTTAACATTAATACGAAGGCTTCTTAACAATCAAAGAAGAGATTGGCTGCAGTTATTTTACCTTAAACAAAGTAGAACCTCCGGACAAGACTATATTTTGAAACAAAACTTTTCGGAGATCTAAATCGGATTTCTGAATAGAATATAGAAGAACTTCATGTATCCCCTCGTACTCTTGGCCTATTAGATCTGGTCGAAATAAGACTTCAGGGGCTCTAAATCGTGATGGGCCAATCTGAAGAAAAAAAAGTCAAATACGTATTCATCTACTCAATAAATTCTTTTTCCTTGCTATGATAAACTAAAAAATATTACCTCTAATGTGCTCCCATCAGGTAAAACATACTGGTACTTTTCTGTATCCACAGTTTCTTCTTTCTGGGGATTATTAGCAAGGTAACAAGCTTTCTCTTTAATAGTGCGGACTATTTCAAACTCTGCAGTAGTTCTAAAGTTGACACCTTCCTTACGCAGCAATAATCTGCAATTATCAAATAACAATAAAAATAAAACTTAAGAAAAGTGAATCATCTGAAAGAAGTGTCATACCTTAAATGTTGAGAGACATCTCTGCCAGCAATATCGACACGCATTATACTGTGTGGCATGGCAAATCCTTCATAAATTGGCACAGCATGGGTTACACCATCTCCAGCATCCAATACAACCCCAGTTGTGCGACCAGTAGCATATCTGTATCAAAACAAAAAATTAATTCACATTTCTACATAAAAAATATTAAGTTATGTTTTAAAAGAAATTTACTCACAAACTCAACACTGCCTGCATTGAAACAAATAAGGCAGGCACATTGAAAGATTCAAAGAATATTTCAGCAGCCTTTTCTCTATTTCTCCGAGGATTCAAAGGTGCTTCAGTCAACAATACTGGATGCTGAAACACATTAAGAGTAAGAAGAAAAATTCTGATATCAATTCTCAAGTGGACAAAAAATTATTTACCTCTTCAGAGAATGTTTGGAGCTGGTCTTTACTGTAAATATATTGCCAAATCCGCTCCATATCATTCCAGTCTGTGACAATTCCATGTTCCATCGGGTATCTAATGCTAAGGAGGCCTCTGTGTTCTTCTGCTTTAGGTCCCACAAAAAGATCTCCTTCCAGAGCCCCTGCCATGACTCGTACATGTTTTGGTCGCCCAATACTAAAAATCACATTACAAAATTATGTTGCGAAGAAAATTAAAACATTAACTAGATAACAGAACTTACTAATTAGGAAAACGACATTTAGGAATTTGGTCTCCGGCAAATCCAGCTTTGATAACTCCAGAACCCTGTAAATAATATGTAAAACATTAATAATTTGAAAGGAATATAAGGAAAGCAAGTGATTGAAAATTGAAAAGCTCAAGTCGATGAGTCACGTAGGTTATGACAACCTTTCGTTATACTGAGCACGCAGGTGTCAGAGCGGTTAACGGGAAAATTACTTATCAACCATACATCTTAAAATAACGCACAAATCAAGGTGCGAAATTTATTAATACAAAGTTCCGGAACTTCTTCGAAAAGAGTGTACCTCAACATGGCGATCGTTCTTAACAAATTTGATAATCTGATGGACAATCGATGGATTTGAGCATCCCTCAATTGTTGCGAAATAATATACTCACATTGTCAATGACAACAGGCTGGTTAACAATTACTTCGTAAGGTTCCATACTACAATGAGGTTTAAAATCGGGTGTAGCAAGGCATTCAATGCATGAAAACAAGCCCGGTGCAACCGGGTACAACCAGGACCAGGACACAACCCCACGTTAATGACGTCATCTTCGTCATGAAACGGGCCTATTTGTGAGGATTCACTGACAATTACTCCTCTGAAAAGTCAACTATGAATCCGTTTGATTTGAGGGATCATTTATTACGTTTAATTTATTACAATACATAACATATGATTCACCAAAACGTCACTTTCGTCTTTGTATTCAGCGCAGTCTGAAGGAAGTTGGCCTAACTAATGAAAGACACTTTTTCTTTGGACACGCTACAGCACAGACTATAATCAGTGTTCCAGTGTTCTGAGCGGGCTGAGAATCTAGACTTGCGTGAACGAAACTACGAAACGCGGAGTGGCGTGAGCGGTGTCCAGTGCTGTTTCAAGACTGATAATCGTGCGTAGTGGTTAGCTTTATTGCAAGGTAGCGTGTGTAGGCGAAGAATGATGGGTGAAGATTGTAATGAGCTGCTTAGGTCACCTATTTTTCCACCCACGCCACTCGGATTGGAAACATTGTATTCCCTATGTCGCAGACTATACCCCGATCAGCTGAATCCACTGCAAGTTACGGCAGTAGTGAAGTACTGGTAAGCAATTCAGTTTACTTAACGGATTAAGAAAATCCTTTGGGATAATCTGCCATAGAAAGTAACTTACTTTATACATTGAATGTTTTAAGGAAATACTGGGGTCCCAGTTAACTTGCCTTGTTTGTTATGTGTAAATACTGAATATAGTATTTTTCTGGTTCTGGAAACATATTTTGACTCGAATCTTGTTAGTTACCTACTCAAACATAGATTGTTTAAGGTTAATTTGTATGATTCTTTCTACATCGTTCGATATATTATGTGTATGAATGTCCTCTTACCTCAATAATACAACAAAAATTCCTCTTACGTACGTCTTTTGTTCGTTGAGGTAAGACCGCGGACTTGCGATCTATCAATTGGTATCATTGGTATCATCAATGAAGTCGCCTGTAAGAAGCCCTGATTTTTAAATAGAATTTAAGGGCGGGGCATGTTAAAAGAGTTTATATGGTGCTTTTCATGTCAGTCCTATATTACTGTTTTCAACTGATACACGTATCGAAATACTATTGTGTAATGATATTAACGTCTTTTTACGAAATACCTGATAAATGAGAAAATGTTCGCAGCGTTTTGATTGAACTGTTACAACTTTAAACACCTACACTGGATAATGAATACAGATGTCCTTGGTGCAAATGGTTGCACTAATTTTCATAATTTATGATTGGATATCGGGGGACTTTATTTACCCTCAAGGCGTGATTTTTTTCCATGTTTACACGTTTTCTACGAATTTTTACCAAGGAAACTTGAGTTTTCATGAGTATCACACTTCTATCTTTACAATCGAGATTTCTCCTGGTGACAATTATATTTAATTGAAGTATTGTAAAATGTTTCAGTATCTAAAGAAATGTAAATACTGAAGTGAACGAGACTTTTATTTTGTCATTCGGAAGCGGAACTCTCCCTGACTTCCGCATTGGCTCTCCTCCTTCATTCATCGTTTGCCTCCCCTTTAAAGGGTCGCCGTGTCTGTGGTTAAGTTATGCTAAGGAACTACCCTTTTTTGTTGGCGTCACACATGTGGGGCTCATATGACGACCGACGTACGAACAGCATGGCACGCGCTGCAGGGGGTCTTCCTCCTACCACCGTGACGTCACTACACCATCTGCTCTCGAGGGCTTGACGTGAGGACACTTCCTGATTCGCGCATACTTTTCACCGAACCACCTGCTTAGACAATGTTGCATTCGCGGAGGCGCAGGGGCACATCCAGAATTTGATTTAGGGGAGGGGCCCATCAAGAAAATTTATTTCCGTCATTCATGAATCGTACAATGTTGTTATTACGCAGTTTATAGGAACACCACTAAAACATTTCCATCGTTTATTTGTTGTAATGGTAATAAAGACCATCATTCCAATTACAAAATAATTTTCTTTATTTTATTAATTGCGCTTTTTGGATTATCTTCCTATTGTACACTTTGTTGAGATATTGTCCATTACAAGGAATCTTGCTGGAGTGAAATATCGGAGCCCTATCTTCCTCATCTTTAGATGTAGAAGTGGAAATGTATAAAAAGCAAAACAGCAAAGTAATGTTTGTTTGTTTGAAGACGTCTTTTATTAGTTCGTCTTGTTGCTTTCATTGCACTGAAATAACTTCCTTTTCTATTTCTGATTTTTTGGGAGGAGAGGCACGTGCCCCATGTCCCTTGGATCAGCAACTGCTGAGGCGTGTTGTACTGTAGAGTTGGGGACCGGAAAAAATAGCAAATCGCAAATTGTGATAAATGGGAGTTTTCTTCAAAAAAAAAAAAATGAAAAAGAAGAAAAAACCCGCGAAGTAAATGCTGAATTATTTTACGTGGCTAAATATGCTAAATGGACCATGATAAGAAATTCTAGTCCTTTTTAAAATCCTTAGACCTATTGAGCATGCACATAGAATTAAATTACTGTATTATTAATAAATTGAAAATATTGTGTAGTATCACCAACCTTTAATATGATAATAAATTAAGGCGATTCCAACATTTTGTCAAGTTACTCAAGTGTTCAGGTAACTTTTAGACTGAACTCCTTTATTTTTATTTAGGCGCGCGGCCAAAATGGTGGCTCCGAAAAAGGTAATCTCTGTAAAACGCAATTCGTTGGGAGTTGTAATCGGTGTAGAGCCTCTGCGTCCTGTTTCAATGAAGAGAGTCATATTGTTTATTCGTATGATGTAATCTTCGAAACGAAATATTCTTCTTCTTGTACGTAGTTTTATATTAAACTATCTGACGCGACAGACATTGACTTGTCGAAATTTCAATATATTTGTTTGCTATCGTTTTGTGAATTTGTGAAAAGCTATTTTAAATGTGTAAAAACAAAGTAAAAATAAGGAAAAAACGTATTTCTGAGTGATCATTGAATCTATTAACGATATTCAATTTGAGGAGGAGTACATTGAGAAGAACGCTAATGGAAAATTTTACATGCGAGATGAATTCTATCGGCAGTACACCGCTGAAAATGCTGCAAATGTGTGATGTGCCTGGAATGTGAATTCTAGTGAAAAAACAAAAACAAATTAAGAATCAACCAAATATCGTCAGTTATGAGATCGAGCGTGTGCAAAAGACGAAAAATGAATTATGAATATATTGCAGTTTGTCCGAATTTTCCGATTGTTTTTCCTGAAAACTTTTCCAGGACCACAACTAACAAAACAAAAAAAAGAATTACGCATCGAATCCATCGTTCGAATCGTGAGTTATGGTCTTGAGTTCATACAAAAAAATCACTTTCAGTTTTTCCAATTTTTCTTTCCCTAAAAACTTTATTCGCCATTGTTGTTGTTGTTTTTTTTTGGGTGGGGAGCGGGGGCGCATTGGAGAAAAATAATAATGTTCATTTACTAAAAAATATAACAATTACTTAACAGCGATATATTAAGAAACGACATAAATATTTTGGAGGCAGCAATAGAGCTAGGAAACGAAACGAGAGTAAATTCTAAAAGGTACTGAAAACTTTATTGCGCTGCCTCAACTAAGTAGACGTTGGGGGGAGCAGATGTTAGCGTGTGAGGTAAAGGGTGGACAGGGAGGTCTTTATATTGTAGTATTTGTAAATCGGAGGAGATGTAGCTTAGAGCTATTGAAGCTTATCTACATTGGAGCTATAGGAGGGTAGAATGGTAGGAGTATAGGTGGGCAAATTAGATGGGATTTATCTACAACTTGACCCATGTGGAGGGGTTAGTAGAAGTATTTATTGATACTAGGAGGAGCTGGATAGAAGAAGGAAGGTTTGCTTTTCAGTAGTGACAGCTATATGAACTGGGACGTTAATGTGAAAAGCTACAAATTTCTGGCCCCATCGGGAATCGAACCCGGGTTGACTTGTTGATGAGCGACAACGCTACCACCTGAACCGTGGGTGGGGCTTCGAATCCTGTGAGAGACGGGTGTAGCGGCGAATCTAGACTTCCAGGACTCGGTAACAATAATTTATTGTATGGGAATGTACGGGTACAAGAATCGCGGTGAGACACGAACACTAAGAAATAAGAGATGAAGGGAAAGACAAAGTGTTTATTGACAGCGTCGTTGACAAGTGCAATGTTTACAATCAATGTTCAGAATTGCAAAGTCCACCTTCACCGATACAGGCATCACTGATAGAGCGTCGGTGGAGCCATTGACGCATTTACACATTCAACGACCCACGCGCAGCAGCTACTAAGTGGATATTCGAGCAACGAGATCATGTATTTCTTATGTGTCACTTGCACCCACACAATAATCCTATACAATAAATGGTTGTCGCAGTGTCCTGTACCGACACTTAAAGATTATACCATGATTCGGGAAGCAGGTACTTTGCTTAACATGAAGTGAATTGAGTCATCCATTTTGTCAGAAACACTTTTTTCGGTATCTTGGGCATCCAAAAATATTTCCTTCAATATCTAGCGATCCTATTACTTTCGCAATCTCCCTTTACGATTCTGCGTATAAAATAAAGTAAAGAGACACAATAAACAATGAATCAATTCAAACAAAACCAAAATAAAACATTATAATTCAGTAATCAAACCAGAGAGTCTCTATGCCGCAGAATGTATGCTCACCACGAAAACAGGAGAGGTAGAAGGAATAGAATAAACAGAAAGGAAAATTCTAAGGAAAGTCTTTGGACCATTGAGAGCAGAGAAGGGAGAGTTTAGACTTCGAAAAAACAAAGACAATGTATAAAGAGAAAGAAAATGAGAGGATGTCAGACACAGTCAGGAAGAGGTGAATTAGATTCTGTGGTCACATGATGAGGATGGATAATAGCAAACGTACAAAACGAATCTTTAACCACGTCTACAAGAGCAAATATGGCAACCTGTGGATCCAAGGAATTTAAAAAAAAATGTCTGAAATTGGCGCAACGAACGATGCAATACAAGGCAGAACAAGAGAATAAGAACTAACATGTGGAGAGAAGAGAGAAGGAAAGAACGAAGTGAAAGGACGAAGAACTACTGGAAATCAAAGTCAAGGAAAGGAGCACGACGATGAATGCATGAGGTTACTTCACGCGCTCCTAGATGGCGCCAAAATCGAAAAAAAGAAGAAGAAGAAGAAGAAGAAGAAACAATGAATCTCCGTACTCCGTACACATAGATGCGTAATGCGAAAGAGTGTCTGTCTGTTTGTCTCCGTCTGCCTCTTACTTAAAGTCACGACTGAAGAACCACGGAAACGATCGTGATGAAGATAGTTTAGACGCTCAGGATGAACATATGCTAACTTTTATTTTGTAAATGTATGAAAAGAAAGAAAATGATTTTGACCGTAAATGTTACTAAATCGGGGAAAAAGAGGTATATTCGCTTACGCTGTCGGAACGCGGTTAGACACGTGGGTGACATATAGGCTATATGGCTATGACTCACGATATTGTTCACCTCGAAGAGTACTACAAAAAAGTCCGCGACAGCATCTAATGTCTATCTACGTATTATATTTTAAAAAAAGTTATGAAAAATAGAAGCGTTGAAATGCTTCAGTTTAAGTGAGGAATTTAAGAAGGAAAAAAAATCAATCTTGATGAAATTTAATGGGTTATTTGTTTTGTGCATTTAACAAAGATTTTAAAAAAACATCTTTAAATTGTAAAGTTTTGGCGAATGGTTTAGATTTTATAAGCGTTTTAATGAAACGGTGCAACAGGGCTGCCGCCATATTGTATCTCGCACCGGAAGTGCAAATTCGACCTGCGAGGTTTCCTTCCGGTTGGTCTAACTAGTAAAAAGAAAAAAAGAAAGAAATTCCGGGCAACGCTGGGTAATCAGCAAGTTTTAAGATAATTTATAAACTATTCCGCAATGGAATCATGTATGTTATTTTATTCTGCGAATATATGTATTTGAACTGCAATAAGTCTATTTTTTTCCATCATTTGTAATATTTACTTAATTTTTGTAGTCTCATTTATAAAGCTATATAATTTATTTCTCTGTAAATTCCAATAGTCCCTCCAATGTGATTTCTTTATGGGTACTACATTACTTATAAGTCATCTTTTTTGTGTTATATTATTTTAATTAATTGATTGTAATGTTGCCACCTAGATGGGTTTTTTTATAACTAGATTTCCCTCAACCGTTTAATATCGGGAAAGTCCTCAGTTTGTTTCCGAATACTAAATAGAATACATATCTTCCCATTGAATAGAAAATATTTTCAAATTGGTTAGACGGAAGAGTCTCACCGCTTATAAAGAAGACACTTATTTATTTTATTACGTCGAGAAGATTCTTTCATGCAACACAACTGGTGCGTTTACTTCGGTTAAGGTATTTATTACATGCGTCGCGTTCACTCAAGGCAAGTTGCCAACCAGTCACGAAACTTGGAAATATCCATCAAAGTAGTAAAAGAACATAATGTTAAACGAGGTTTATGCTGTGGAACAAACAGATCGAGAGGGCAGCTCTCTCTGTCCAACTGTGAAACGTTTTTTACGACTCGCCACATTTTACATTTTTTAAAATCAGTGTTATAAATCGAAAACGGAAGAATTAATATTTGACGTTGCATGTCCGTTGAGAGAAAATAAACAAAATCGATAACTTTCGTTTATCCCGAACCCGGGACCTCCTGCGCTGAAGGCGAGGGTGTTAACCACTACACGACTCTACACAGACGAGTTCGATTCCGGGCTCGTCACCTGACCGAAAGTTATCACATTTTCTCCGGTACACGGAAGAAATTTAAACAAATTGTTAACGGAATTACCCCGTTTTACATAACAATATGAAACATTTCATTTGAACCCCAAGTATGAAAAATACTTTGAAAATAAAGAAATACACTAAATAAAGGCCGTTGCCGCCGTGTTTGTACTTTTGATGCTCCTCCTCTTGTGCTTCATTTCAAACGAGTCAAGCGAAATTCTCGAATATTGTTTGTACTCTGTACTATTTTGACTGAATACTAGATAGAAACTGAATCATGTTTTTTCATCATTATTATTCGTAATGTCGTGTTTTAAAACAATTAGAATAAAAATAAAGAAAATAATTTGACTTTGACTCGGCTGAGAACCGGTTGCTCCCGCCTCAAACATATCGTAAATCACATCGCGTCGGTCGTTATCTGCTGACGAAGGAAAATGCAGGATGTGACGGTTGGTTTTTCCTTCGTAAATTCTCGCCTCTGTTTTCAATGAGAGAAGGAAATGGAATATATCGATGCGTGATGCTTTTCCTGTAGCAGCTCTGTCTAGGAACAGTTCGTTTGACGACGTTTCATCCTATTTATATCATGGGAGAAATCCCTCTTCCATAGTGGTTCCCTATGCCCTGTGTGTGGCACGTGGCAGGTGGTTCTGTCACGCGTCTCCTCCCTTTTCTTTTTTCTCGTATCCTCGGCGTCTGTCTGGACGACATCTGAAATAGAGATGATGTCTGAATCCAATGGTATTTACAAGGGCGGTATTCGAAACGTCTGGAAAGCAATAGGAAGAATGTAAGGAAACATTTAGAATTTTTACGATAGAGCAACAAACAATTTTTTTTTCTGTGATAACTTTCGGAATCAGGTGAAAATTATGACGAGCGGGGAATCGAACCCGGGACTCTTGCATTGGTCACAGGGGTGCTAACCACTTCCACCCAGACCTCTCCACGTGTAGTGTACACGGAGGAAATATGTGCAATTTTTTCTGGTGTCTCATTGTTTTACCCTTCTAATCTCGTTTTACGTGTTGTGAACACTTAGAAAACTACTTGGTGTTTCTTACTAGAATCATTCTTTTCAAGTGATGTAATTATGATGAAGATTCAAAATTTAGTTTATTGCCCCCCGCCCCCCCCACTCTCCATCAACATGCAGTTGGGACCATCCCATCGATCCCGATCGAAGTGTTTGAAAGAAACGGGGGAGAAAATCCCGGGCGTAAGGGATCGGGTTACACAGATACTTCACTCAAGCAGAGTACAGTTTAAGATGGAAAAGTTTCTTGTTATTTTTGTCTTCGTGTCCTACAGTTGTGGTTTTGGAGATGACCGCCCTAGGGTTTCGTATCAGGAAACCCTATTCCAAAAGTCTGAGGCTCCGTGCTTAAGGCAGACAAAGGCGTTGCGATGCAAGTACTCCTGTTGAAGCGGGACAAGAAACTGAATTTAGAGCACGCTACATTTCTCGTTTACAAATTCTGCAATAAAAAATTACTCTCTTGTATCGTTTTTTAAATTACCTGCTCACTGTCTACATTTAATGTCATATTCTCTCTCTCTGTCAAAAAGGGCAAAAAATGTTTTTTTTTTTTTCCTTATTAAATTCCCTCGTGTTTGTAGCACTTCATATGTTTGAAATATCCAAAACTGCTGTGGAGCAAGAATTTTATCACCCTTCCTCTGCCTCTTAAACGGCTAGTTTGTATAAAATACCCGTTTATTCATAAAAGATTCTCTTTTAATAAGACGCAAAGAAAATTAAAGGGTGCGAAATTTGTTTTCTTTATGTATCATGTGTTGAATGTTTCTCTGCCGCTCTCTACTTCTACAGAATGCTTAAAGAAAAGGTTTTTATTTAATTCACATTCTTTTTACTCCAAAGATTATGTTCTGCAGAATAATGAATTTTTTCACTTTCTGGGGTACACATAGTAAATTATTTAATTTAATGATGAAGTAAATGAGTAATTGCTAGAGATCTGTGAAATTCACGAGAGGCGATAAAACGAATTTTTTATTCCCAAGATTTCTTAAATTGTTTATAATAGTTAATAATGGACCTTTGTGATCTCAAAAATGCGATTTTTGAATTGCGAAATATAGCAAATTGTGCATTTGACTTATAGGATTTTTTAAGTGATTGGGTTGTAAGTGGAAAGAAGAAAAACGTGGGCGTGTATTGATTGGTCAAGCTGAGTCTAACGGTATTTTCAGGGGCAAGTGAATTCAGCTCAGAGGAATTTCATGTTAATAGCAATGAAATATTGTTGCGTAAATTTTGTGACAAAATGGTGGAGTTTGAAAGACGGGACAGCATGGTGAGACACACAGCTAGAGATAACCCCATGCGCAGAAACAAAAGGGATCATTGAAGCGACAATTATCCGTGGACCAATCTCTCAGTAAAGCAAAGTGTCCCCCCAGGGGACTTACATCTAGTAAGTACGTGTTTGGCGAACACGGGGCCCCGAGCTGAGTCTGGCATTACTTCCACTTACTTGTGCCATGCTCCTTCCTTTCTCTTTCCTGATCTCCCTCGGTCACCTCTTGTTCTTTTCGATCCCGACGCTATTAGGGCTAGGGTATCTTTCATTTTCCTCTTTCCTCTTCTTCTTCTTTTTTTAAGTAAGTACGT
>NNCF01126182.1:311529-341559 GCA_002313205.1 Laupala kohalensis
CGTAAAGCCCCACACACACAAAAAAAAAAAAAGGGGGGGGGGAGTCAAAGTGTGCACAAAAAGACAAAAAAGAATTTATTATAAACACAACTGAGGTATTTTTGAGTACATTATTGATGTACAATATTTTCTTGTAACAAGGATTGCTGACTATTAATACTTTTATTTGTGTAAATTTATCTGCAAATAAAATAATAATAGTTACAGAAGTAAAAGTTAATTTCATTTATCTGCGATTGGTTAAAATGTAATAACACCGCCAAGTTTCTTATAACTTTGAAACTAGTTTAAAAAAAATGAATTTTGCTGAAAAATAAAACCATTTTCACGGATCTCTAGTAATTGCTATAGATATTAATCCATTTACTTTGACATGTCAGTAATTTTCTTTATTGTTACAGGTTAGGTGGTCCTGATCCTTTAGACTATATTAGTATGTACACAAATCCCGGAATTCCTGAACAGAACATTCCTGCTCATTGGCATTACATCAGGTATATCTCCACTTTCAATTTCTTCTTCCACCTCGAATAAAAAAACAAAGATATGTATTGCTATTGAACATTGTAGCTTCGGATTGTCTGATTTGCATGGTGATGGACGTGTTCACGAGGTGACTGGCCCCAATTCTCCCAGCGGCTTTGGCTTCGAGTTGACGTTCCGACTGAAGAGGGAACCTGGAGAGACCGCTCCGCCCACGTGGCCAGCTGCCATGATGCAAGCTCTTGCAAAATATGTTTTTGGCTCAGGTAGAATAAATATCTCTTTCTCGTCTGTTTTGGTTTCTGCAAAGTTGTTTGTTTTCTTTTTTCAATCGTATTTTGAACATTGGGAACAAAAAAACATTTCTCCGTAAATCCTGAAAGATTTCATAATAAATTCAATGCAGATGGCATCTCTGTCAATCAAAGAACTAAGGAATATTTCAAGTAGATTGCTACAAGTATTATTTTCATATTTGGTTATACAAAATAAATTAGAGATTTATTGTTTTCTGAGAGAATCGTCAATTCAAGATTCTTAACATATATATTTACTTGTATTACGTGAATTTAGTGTTTTTTCAACTCTTATGATTTTTAAACACTATACTCAGAATAATCTATAGTTCGATAATAACTTGTACATGTAAATTTACAAACATATTTGCGTTAAATTACAAACATATTGACATTATATATGTATTATAACTCGCAGCTAACTTTTTATCTTATCTAGGAACTTTTGCTGAAATTTTTGAATCTGCCTCTGCCTTAGGGCCCTTGATCGGAATTGATGGAATACGTCCCTTGCTTGCTTCCGGAGAGTAAATTAGTTTATTTCCTCCACGTGGTCATACACAGTCTGTACTGTTTTTTGACAATAAATTTATTAAATAGAAAAATTTATTAAATATTATTCAATTTCAGTTTGAAGCATCTTCTCTGTATGTACAAATGTGAATAATTTGATAGAAACTGATTGAAACTATTCTGTGTGTGTAGATAAATTTTGTTTGCTTTTTTTAAAGCTGATTTTCTTGAAAGAATTTTAATTAAATTTAAATTTATTAACCATAAAGCAGTCATGCATGTGGAATAATGCCATCATATAGATTGCCTCCCACAGAGATAACCTTGTTATATGTGCGTGGGCAGGTTTTGTACGAAAAGAAATATTCAAATATACAGAGTGTAAAACAAATACACATGCTATGCCAAACAATATAAAAATTATCAATTTAGTACTTATAAAAAATTGTCAAATTAGAACAAATTGCGAATAATAGATGTTATTCCCAGCTCAAAACAGCAAGAAATATTATAAAATAAATATTTGAATTAAAATAAAAATAATTTTGAAACCAAAATTTATAGAAACGGTGATTTTACACTTTCAGACTAATCCAATTTTTAATTTTATTTTTAAACACTTTGGATTTAATATTGTTCATGGTTTTTAATTCAGTAGGTAACTGATTGAAAAGTTTAATAGACGTTATATAACTACTTTTGCTAATTACAGTTTTTTTCACTTTTGGCAATGGAATACTCTTGTCCTTGTATTACTTGTAGACCTTTTGAACTCGGAGCTTATTTCTGTGTAGTAGTATAATAGGGAGTTAAAAGCAAAAGATTGGCTCACATTAAGTGGATAGAACTCCCAGAAACATCGATTATAAGACTCGAAATGAGGTTTCTTTCAAGAAGAAAGATCCTCAAGAACCAAGTTAATATGGGGTTTATAGTATTTATTGAAGTAATAGGCCCCTATGGTAGCTCAGGACTAGCATGCTTGCTTGCCACCGAGTCCTTCCGGGTTCGATTCTGTTAAGATTTGTAACTTTTCATTCCCATGTCCTTCAGTTCACATAGAGCTGTGACAATTGAAAAGTGAACCTTCCTTCCTCTATCCAACTCCTTCTTCTACTCCTAGTATCAATAACTTTTACTATTATTAACTAACACCACTTGGGCCGAATTGTTGGTAAACGTAATCTAACCAACCCTCCTAGTAACAATGGCCTACCTCCTACCACTCCCTTTGCTTCAATAGCATGCTACATTTCCCATTTACAAGTACTACAATGATTAATGAAAAAGTAATAGGTAATGACTTGAACCATAATATTATTCACTTAACACTTTTAGTATTTTAGTTAAAATTATTTTTTTTCTTTCGTGACCTTCTCCCTCTTTTCGTTTCCACAGCGAACACTTTGTGTTCCGGAGACCATGTATCGTGGCACTGTGCGTTGGATAATAGTGAATCTCGAATTCAGCACATGCTGACGACTGTAGATCCACAATTAGGAGCTTGTCACACTCCTTTTGGTCCTGTCCAGTTTCTGCAGATTGTTGGCATATGTACTGAGGAATTGCAAGCTGCTCAACATTGGAATGGTCCTGGGGTTTTGGAAATTTTAAAACGATTGCCAGGGTAATTACAAATTTTATTTCTGATTGTGCTAATGTTCATATTTTCTTGTTCTTGTTGTATAATCATTATAAACAATTTGGTTGTCATTTTTTAGTAAGCTGTTAATTTTTGCATTTCTTCTATTTTAAATGAACAATTTGTATTTTGTTTATTATATGACATTTGAAATTGAAAATGTTCTATAGATAGGAGGCATTTGATCATCAGAATTGATAAAAATTAAAGTGGAATTTCATGAAGGAATTTTTCATTTTATACTTAAAGAAATGGTAGGGAAAAATATTTAGTTAAGTTCTTATTGATACCCGTGATTTATTTATAAGTTTTGCAAATATTAATTTTTCCACTAGACATTGAACTCATGAAGCTAAACAATCCTACCTTGATCCTCCTTATCCGTATTTCATCCAATCATTGCATTACATCTTACACACACCTGTTGTTCATGCATAAGATGGATGATCCAGTGCTATTGAACATTGTTAGGTAAATAATCACTGATTCCCTCGCTACTGAATGATTCTAATTCCACTTCAAAACTAGACAGTCTTAATTCATTTCCCATAGAATTGACCATTATTAGAGCCATTCACATATTACTACACTGTTTGAGTGATGTGAAGTGTGACGTGGATTACACTTATTTGATAATTTCTCGAATAAATTTTTAAATTTATTAATTACTAAACTAAGCAGGAATTGCAGTAATCTTACGAAGCCTTTTGATATTTGCTTTTAACATCTCATATTGGGAAAAAGAAGGGTCTGAAAGGAAAAAGACAAAAATTATGTGATGTATAAAATGTGAATGTTCCTGCACAATAAATCTTTTTTTTTTTTTTTTTTTTTTTGGAAATATTTATTCCGTGAACCCTATACGTGGAGAAGATGTGTGACGACTTTCAGTCGGGTGAAAGTGGCGACGAGCCGGGAATTGAACCCGGGACCCCTGCATTGGTATAATGGTGACCACCCCAGCGATCGATGCGGGAGTCCGTGCTCGATTCCCTCGTTGCTATTTTCACCTGACTGAAAGTTGTCAATTTTTTTTATTGCATCGAGGTATTGAAAGTGAAATGTGGAATTGTGGATAACAGGGCTGGTGGTCCGTGGCTCATCACCGATATGCGTCGAGGGGAGAACATTTTCGAGCTGGATTTCTCCACTCAAGAAGAAGTGGAACAAGGGATTGAGATGGAAGGGTCCAATCTGAGCGGCGTAAGTGCTCGTTGCTCTTGGACGGACCTTGATCTACAAGCGTTTCTTCCTGCAGATGAAGGCAAGTGTCTGAGAAGGAGTCACTCCTTAATACTTAAAAAACCTTATGAAATACCTGAGATATTTTATCCATCAGAGTGACTAGGCTTAAATATCTGTCAAAAATGTTTTTTAATGGTAGTTTGAAGCATTCCCTATCAATTATTGAGATTTTAAATCCCATATTCTTTGTAAGAAATGTGAAATTGTCTTCTCCTTTTCATTAAGACCATGCCCTCACCACCCGCCCCAAAACCGGGTAACCCCCCCCCCCGTAAAGAACCACTTCGCCAAAACATTGCTTCACATTACTTACATACGAGGTGTATTTCGGAAGCCATAACAGCCGTAATTGCTGTCGACTTTGTCTAATAATGGAGATACGTCCGAAAGTATCGAAGCGGCACATAAAAATCAGCTGAAGGATAAAATTTCAGTTATTATCAAGTACACTGCTGCATTCTGTATTCCTCTCACACAACTTATTAAATAAATATTTAATAATTAATATAAATAAATGCAAGGAGAAATATTTAATAAGTGTCTAATATAATATTTGTGAAGCAATAAAGCAGCTATATTTTTTGCTTTAACCTTTAGGAAATGTGTAATATATCTAATTTCATTATGTAGATGGAGAAGACTTTCCTGATGAAGAATCTGAAGAAGAATCGGAGGAATTGGATCGCTCTGTGACGGTGGTTTTGCCTTCCATCAGTAAAAGAGAGAATCGACTCATAAAAGCAGCTTTACGTAAAGGATTGTTGAGTACCAATCCTGGACGTGCATTGGATGAGTGAGTAATTTTGACTTGGTTTTGTTTTATATTTTGTAAATTTTTGAGTGTATTTCATATATTATTGCTTGGAAATTTCATATCTTTTAGGAAATCTAAATTTGAATTTTACTTGCACAGTTAAGTGAATCAAGTGTCTCGTTTGTTGAAATTTCTTCAGTATCGGAAGAAGTTAGTTTAAATATTATTTTCTCTGTGTGTAACTGTCTGTTATGAGAGCGAGTTAATTTTATATGTAACTTAAACTTTTGTGTTATTTGTTTGGACCTTTTGAATTGTCCAACTGCATTGCGATGATTAGATTTTCATTAGTAATCTCATTTTGAATATTCCTCAG
Organism: Laupala kohalensis; assembly: GCA_002313205.1. NCBI lineage: Eukaryota > Metazoa > Arthropoda > Insecta > Orthoptera > Trigonidiidae > Laupala > Laupala kohalensis. The sequence continues at coordinate 316,839 of NNCF01126182.1, forward strand.
CTTGCGTATTTTTCTTACATATGCTTTAAATCATCCTATTATGGAGTTTATATTATAGAGGTAGTATGATAACTAGATAGATTATGATATTGTTATAGATTATCTACTAATACCTCTAATACTGAAATGAGGTAAATAATGTCTTCTCATTACTTTTATGTATTGCATTATCTGTGTTGTGAGATATTTTATTTATTTGTAAAATAGTCTTAAATATTCAATTTTGCATGATATGCTCTTCCAAAAAATTGTAAGTGAAACAAAATATTTTGAAAAAGTAACTAAAAAAATGAATACAGTAATAGTTTATTTGTTTTTTCATCAAGAAAGTACATTTTTTCTTCCTTGTTTGTATTAAAATTATTTTTGAGCTGTGATACTTTACTTGGTCCTTGCTTTTCTTGCTTTTCTTGCTTTTCTGTTTAGCAATGAAAATGTTTGTAAGAAGGAGTTATATGAAACAAGCTCAACAGAACTGGGAGTTCTGGAATCTACAGAATTGTTGAGAACGAGACATCTATCCGGGTTGCATTTGAATTTTAATTTGGAATCTGGAAGCCTACTGCCTCTAGCGATTAAGTAAGAAAAATGTTGTGTACTTGAAAATCTTTTAGATTCTTTTCTATTTACCAACTTCAATGTATCTCCATACCACATTGTCCTGAATGTAATATGACCCCGAATATAGTGCGATCCGAAGTATTTTGAAGGAAAACTGAAAGAGGTAATACCTATTTTATTCTGTACTTTCCCCCTAACTCAAGAACTAGAGCCTTTTTTCTACATAATCAATATTATCTCTACCCCTTATCAAATAAATAACAGGCAAATATTTAGAAATGATAAATTCAAGATGAACCTTCGCAAGAGCTTCAGAGACCAGAAACCATGGCTACCATATTGTAATATTGCATTGTAATATTGTAATGCATTGTAATATTCTTGGAGTACTGTGAATTCTCAAGGAGTAATTATAAATAGATGTGCTACAATGCTCGTTGAGGTGCAAAATACCCAATTTATTGTTACTAATCTTGAAGTACTCGTGTATATTGTGAATAAGACTTTTGAAGGTACCTTTTTGAGGGGAAAACTTTGCACTATATTTGGGGTAATACAATAATATATTAGGAGAAATGAGTAATTTTTTACCTGGTGAATAATAAAACAATTCTTTACACACCAAATTTTTTTAACTATAATCTTACCTTTTACATTGTGCGATTGGTTAATGATGGTGACTAACTACAATAGAGCCTGAACTGGCTGATGAAAAAAAGGGAAATATACATGGCAACATGTTCTGTAAGGGAAAATTAGGGTTGAAACTTTTGTGCAGAGGAGTCAGTTCAGTGGCTCGGTGGGTAGAGCGCTGAGTTGCTGTTTGGATGGCCAGGGTTCAATCCCCGGTGAGGTGGGGAATTTTCATCACACCTCAACATTCAGACTGACTCCGAGGCCCACTCAGTCTGCTGGAAAATGAGAACCAGGATCTATCCCGGGGTCGAACCGATCCGAGTGAGATGCTGACCACATCTCCTCCTCCTAGTGTTGAGGCCAAGTAATTGTGGAGCTCTACCCTCTGTGAACCCCTCGGGCACCTTCGGGACCTGTACAGGGATAGTTTGACTCTTTTTTACTTTTGTGCAAAATAAATTCCTTTTTTGAATTCGGTACAATGTAAAGACTTATAGTGTCCAAACCATCTTCCAATGGTATTTATCTCTTCTTTATTTTGATTTGCCTTAATTGTGTATGCCAGACTGTGTAACCAATTTTTGTATTTGATTTTTTGTTTAGGGGTAGAGTGAAACATGGACGCCACTTCACTTTTAAATCCGTGTGGGGTGATTCCGCTATAACTCTAGTGGCACCTACCGTCACCGGTACTTTTGTGGATGCTGAACACCCGTACGTCGCTCGAGGTCCTTGGCTGCAAGTCTTCATTCCGGACGATTTGGCTGACGACATGTCTGAGAGTTTTTCTGTCTTCAACTCTTTAGAAGAGGTTTGTGCTTCAGTACTCGAGAAGTTAGTATAGAATTTCTATTTGTTGAAGTTTTAAAAAAAATTCCTCTGAATTTTTTAGATGGACCTCCCGAAAACGTTTTTCTGGCCAGCTCATAAATTTTCTGTGACTATTGTTGAAGACAAAGCCTTCAGATAAATTGTTATCACCCACACTTGGCATTCAACGAATTTGATGAAATTGCAGCTTCAACATCGACTGATATAAATGCAGAAGAGTGCAAAAGTGCCTTCAGGAAATAGTTGTGGGATTTGTTGATATTTTAGAATGTATTGTATTTATTCACAATATTTTTATATGAACAAACTTCAGGAATGTTTTTTATATTTATTATATGAATTAGTATGTACGCTCCTAGAGGCCGTTTGAATGGAATATTGGCCTCCTACGATGTTCTCCGTTGATATATTGATATCAAATGAACTGGAGAGCTATTGAAGTACCTGAAATATCATTATGTAGCGTAGATTGAATGGGTTTCTTAGAAGACTACTTATTGTGAGAATAGTGGATTTCATTCAATTTTTATTAATTTGTATTTATATGTTGTAGATTTTATTAACAAACTAATTGCTGTAGTGGAAAGGTTGTGTTTGTATGAAACACACATTGTGAGATAGTGAGAATTTGTATATATGATACTGTTTCTTGGAAATAGTTATCTTTTTAAAGAAAAAACCAGCAAATTAGAAATAAAATTCAGGTTTAGTTAAGAATAACTATGAATCTAATTCAAAAAAATGTGACTTGAATTTTAGGCTTTTTTCCTTTTTGTTGTGTAAAATTTCTACATTATTGTAATTTCTATTCGTTCTTTTTGTTCTCCACTTTTAAATGTAATGAAAACTGTCGTTATTGTTGTTGGGTGGGAGTCTAGCAGCAAAGTGCCGCTATCAATTCTGTTGTTGCCTCCATGGGTATATTTGCATGAAAATCATATCTGAGATATAAATTGTGATTTTGAATGTTATTTTATGAAATGACATGTTATTTTGAATTACATTAATTCATCAAAGTAAATTAGTAAAACAATATCTGATACATTTTAATTGCACCGAAAGGTAAAATACGCAGAGGTTTGATATTGCAGGACTTTGTTTTTTATTAAATTACTGCGGTACTAAGATCTACTGTCAATAACGTCTTTGCACTGTTATTTGTAAACTTTTTCTCATTTTAATTGTTTGGATTTCTGCATCAGTCACATATCGTCCTATTTTGTTATGTTCATTGACTCGAATGAATAATTAACTTGAAATATTTCTTGTAAGTTAAGAGATCTATGAATCGGTTAATTGCATTTTGAGAGTAGCGGGAAGCAGTCCTCGAGTCTTTACGAGGTATCTTTTTTAAAGAAATGCTTAGAAATGTTTATGAAGATTTGTGTATCTTTAGTATTTGTTCCATACATATGCATGCATCTTGCCTTTTTTTTTAGACGCTCAGAGTGCAAATTAGTTTTCGGACAAGTAAACTAGTTGATCGGTAGGAAAGTTTGTTGAGGCATTTTTACTTCAATTATAACAATTTTGTATTGATGCTGTGTAGAACTTTAATACTAACATGATTTTTTATACAAATTCTTTCTACTACTCAACTTTTCATGTGTTAAGTAGAATAAATTTTTAGTTCCTGAATATCGCATTAGTGAGTTTTTTATTAATACCAAGAGAAAAACTCCTACCTGCGTGATGATATTATCCACAAGAATATACTGTACTATATCGTGTTCTTTTAAAAGCACTTTTTTAAACTGTTGAGGTTTTGGAGTATTTGTGACGACTGTGTTGGGATATGGAGTGTCTTGATCCTTTTCCTTTTGTCTTCTTTCAAAAAAGAACTAAAATTGGAAGATAAGAGAACTAGAAGTAGGGTCAGGTTACATGAAATAGAATTTTAAGCTTTGGGTAATTTGATGTCTTCCCTGCATATTTAGGTGAGTTTTGAATTATTTTGCCAACTTCAAATGATTTAACTAACTAACTAACACGATGTGTGGGCATTTTGCTAATGTGGTTCATTTTCTTGGGAGCCTGGTGACAGAATTTAGGAAATGAAACTTTTGGCTGTTTGAAACCTTTGAGATAAATTGTTGGGAAAGTGCAAAATTCCTCGGGTAATAAACAAATAATTTATTATGGTCGTTGCATACAAATTCATACAATAAGATTTTTATTATAAAGTAACATCATTTGCGCTCTCAAGATACTTTTCTAAAAAAATTCAAACCAAATTTACAACTGGAAAATACCTTTGGAAATGGTAAGTTGGTAACTTAATGATGTAACATTATTGGTTTCTTATGTACTATTCTGTTATTGAATGTTAGGAAGTAACGTTGAACCCAAATAAATTTTTGTTCCTTGTCTAATTGATCCATTGTATACTCGAAAGGAATTTTGTGATTGCATATATATTTATATATTGCTTCATGTGTTAATTTCATTAGTAATTTTTCAGTATATTAACTTTTTTGTTTTGTTTTCAATAGTTTTGAGGATTAATCTTCAAAGTTTAGTATATTAAAATGTTATAAATCTTCAAAGAAAGTAGAGAAGAAATGCTACTTTGAATCAATAATCTGAATATTGGTTTCACCTTCATACAGTTGAGAATTAAACAACAGGAATCGAACGTTCAAATAGTGCGTTAGTTTGTGTTTCACAAAAAGAAAATTGTTTTGATATTCTCGGTGCTTAAAAAATTCATAAGTTCTGTAGTGTTGCCATTTTTCAAACATTATACATTTTGATTTTTTTTAATTTCCTTCTTTCATGTATAAAATATATATTTATATCTCTTTTTATTTAACAGTGATAAATTACAACAATCTAAACAATTTGGAATTAAAAAAAGAAAAGGACTTGTATAAGGAAATTGTTCTTCAAACATTTTGTGAAAGATTGCCATGTTATCTTCTATCTTCACTTTGTGGTGCTAAGATAATTTATAAGACGTCATCTCGTCACACTCTTTCTGCCGATTCCAGTCTTTTGTGGCAATTTAATGTAAGGTTTATCACAGTTATTAGATAGTTCGGTGCAAAATTGATTAATTTTATTTACAACAACTCATGTTCATTCCAAACCAAATCCTTCTGCATTAGAAATTGCAATTATGAGTTTCTGTCTGAGAATGTCTTTGTTTTCGTAATTGGGTAAAACTAACTGATTGAAACACGTGTGAGCTTCGGGCAAGTTCTCAGGTTTGTTGGTTACTTTGGTTATCTTGAAGGTCATCTCACCCATACCTCCCACAGGGACACGATCGCTGCCCGTGGCAAAGAGCAGGAATTTTTTCTTGAGTTCGTCCGACAGGGAATGCAGCACGTTCCAGAAGTCTCTGTAAATTTGAATTTTTATATATTCGTCACCTTATAGAATACAAAAAGTTACAGACTCGTAACTACAGTATTCCTGCAGAGATGTATAAAACATCTGAGTGCAGGCAGGCAATCCTTAACGAATTCACAGAGTATGAATAAAATGGATTAAAACAATATAATAAGATATGAGGAAAATGTAATATTTACAACAAATTAGAAGTTTATCATATAACTAGAAAATGAACAAATGCAATAGGATCAGTCTACACATTTAATGTCTTACTATTTAACCATTTGGCTATTTTATCCTTGATCAACCTTCTACCACATGTCACTTCCTGCTAAGTACCAGGTAATTTATAAAACGTTGAATGGGCAACAACATAGTGATTCTTACTATTAAATGTCTTATTTTTCTTCAGAGCCATTATACCTTGTGCCAATATAGGATTTTTTAAACTTGTTACTTAATTCAAAGTAATTAAAAGCATTTTTTTTTAATTAGTGCTTTAGCGCTTGCCAACATCAAGGTCGTTAGAACCTTTTAAGATCTTAAAAGCAATGCTTTCAACTATAAAAATTCTTTCAACATAAGGAGGTCCAGGGGTGAAGTTACGTATTATTTTAAGTTTTTTTCTTCTTTTCTGAAGTGCATCAAGCCTCTCCATTTCAATATTATAAGCCCCACATCAAGCAATGAGATCATAGGTAGCTTTACAGATACAATATTCTAATAGGAGAATATAATTAACAAACAGGTTATTTCATTCATTATTTCATTTCATGTCCTAAGGGCAAGAGGTATGAAGATATTGTTAGAGTTTGTTCAACTCGCAACAGGTTCCAGTCCTGCTTGGATATAAAGAATTGCTCAAAATTTCAGTATTTCTTAAATGAAAATAAATGTACACTCACACGACCCAGCACTAGAGATTTAAGAGTGTCAGTTTTTCTAGTACTTTTTTTTTATTTGGACTTCGCGAATTCCAAATAATTTCTATTCTAAGTGTCTTCCAAGCATTGAAAACAATGTGTAAGCCAAGGCAAATTTCGTGGGCATACAAAACATATTATTAAGGGCTTTAATGACTGACGAACCCTAAAACCCCACAAAAAACAAAAACAACATATTTTTAAATGATGTTATCTCAAGAAAGAAAAGACAAACAATGGAAAAGTAGGAAATTGTCAACAATCCCTCTCTGAATGCTCTAAAGTAAGACATTTCATCTTGTGAGGCATAAAAAGGAATGGTAACGTAAACATGATTAACACAAGGAATGATTTCTGAACTCTTGAGGATACCTTGATTGATACAGAAAAATTGAATTAATGTTTGGTGAATGGGACCATTTTTTGTTTTGGGAAGTTAGTGACTAATAGTAGGTAAAAACTGGTGGAAAAAAATATTTTTAAAAGTCTGGAATTGTGCAGGGTGAAAGGATGGGTAACATTAAAAGCACATTGAAAAATTGGCTCTCAATAAACTACCGCACAATGCAAAAGATAGAAAAAACAGCACTGTTGATGAACTGGCTCAAAATTATGTCAATAGGAAAATTTATGATCATTTAAGCAAGAATTTTCAAAAAGATTTAATAGAAGGTGATGAAATATTGGTGGAGAAACAGAAATATAATTCCATAGTAGTTTAAGTAGATAGAGAAGAAAATAATGCATATAATTTTATTTTTTTTATTTGTGTGTATATACTCAATTTTTAAAATACTATTCTAATACAATGCATTGTATGAAAGAACAAAAAAAAATTAAGTTAAACTATTGTCTACCAAGCATTAGTGGGTTATTGATACTTACACAATGACATGCTCATCTGCCTTGTAGCCATCATATTCTGTAACCTTCCTCAATTCATTCAAGTCAAGAGTTGGGGACCCGCATACCAGCATCTCAACTTCCTCTGGTCGCAGCATCTACGAGACAAAAGCAAATAAATAAATGTGTTTCAACTGTGTTGTCAATATAAATGAAACTATGTATTTACCATTTAAAATGTACCATTTATACACAGTAAAATATCCCCCAAAAATGGAGGTGCCTCATGGCCTGATTATACATGGGCAATTAAAGATAATTACTTCTTTTTTTTTTTTTTTTTTTCATTTTTTGGGTGCTCAAATTTTTGAAACTGAAATTCTGAAGGTAATTTTCCAAGGTGAAGAAACGAGTTTTAGATCAAATAGTCCTCATAAAAGCAACAATTGAACGTGACTTTTAAATCTTATTAGATTTATTGAGAACAATTGTTCGTGAAATATGCAAATAGTTATGTCCCAGTGTTACTTACTAGAATAACAAAGATTGGTTACTTCAACTACAAAAGTTTTTGAGACGTGAATCCGTAATCTCTTCTGTTATCCATGCATTTGTATATTATTAGAGTTTTAGAACCCTCGAGAGCTGAGGGCCCAGAGAGGAAACTTGTCCCAATTCTTTGGTCGCAAGAATCGCAGTGACTTCCGAGTATTTGTGTCTCGTATTCCTCCCCTAACCCCCTCAACTGAGTTCCACGCGGCGGGAAGAGCAGTTGCAGCCCAACTTTTTCCACGCTTCAGTATGGTGAGAATTTCAATTCAGTGTCACCACAGTTACATATGAATTATATAAGAAAACGTTACTTTTAAACGTCATTTATTGGTTAACTTGTGCATTTTGATCTTTATTTTTGAATATTGAAACCAATATTGACATTCTATAAGTTTCATATTCTATTGACATTCATTTTGAATATTGACATTCTATTAGTATTATAACTCGTAGCCAACTTTTTATCTTATCTAGGAACTTTTGCTGAAATTTTTGAATCCGCCTCTGCCTTAGGGCCCATGATCGTAATTGATGGGATGGTCCCTTGCTTGCTTCCGGAGAGTAAATTAGTTTATTGTCCTCCACGTGGTCACACGACGCAGTTGTTAACTGCTTTTTTGACAATAAAGTTTATTTATTTACTTAATTTTCCCTAAAGAGATTGGATGTGTGTTCTCCATGTTAAAGATGAAATGTCACGAGAGTTGCGTTAGCTTCATTTTATTTCCTGACTCACATCCCGTCACCCTGCATTTATAGCAATCGCAATTCAGGGTCCTGTTTCCTTTTAACATTTAGAGTAATTATTCACATCACAAATTGACCGCATAGCGCATGTACCGTCCCCGCCTCGAGGAGACGCGCGTAGCGTCGATGTCTTGTTGTTTCTCACACTGCAAAGCCATTCGCAAAAGCCCACTGGATGTGATGTACTCTTCCAGTATGTTGTATTTCCATTCTCTGTTAATCAGTTGTTAGCTGCAGTGCCTTATCATACATTTGATTCGTAAGCGCCATTTCAGGAAGGATTTACAAAGGCAGTTTCAATTGTATTGGACTCTCACTGCAGCGGAAGAATAGGGATTATGTGAAAGGGAAGTATGAAGATCTCTTCCTTAAACAAAGGGCTCAACATCGAAAGCATTTTAAATCTGAATGATTATTATCATGCTTAGACGGAAGAGCAAATGGTTAGACGGAAGAGCAGACCTTAAGGTCTCAGTTTCTCCAAAATAAAGGCACTTTTATTATATTATTATTGTTATCATCATCATCATCATCATCATTGGGAGTCACTCGTTCAGAAATATAAGTCGACAAAGCTTACATTTCTGTTATCTATGTGCGGTGTGAGTCGTGGTAGCTACAGAACTAGCTAGTTCTAGCTTCCGTGATGCGAGTCGCGGAAATAGTGTGGTTGTTTACAGTGTCTGTAAAACGAACCTGTTGCCAAGGAACGAAGATGCCGTTCTCTTGCTACGGACCTTAAACGTATTTATTTTGTTTTATTTTTTATCTAAAAGACAGATGACAATCTTGTAGCGTACGCTGAGGGTGCGATTCATCTCGTTTGTGTTAAGAGGACGATTTCAAAATACGTCTTAATTTTCCCGCCACTTATCCTGGAAGGATATTATTTTAACGCGGTTCGTTTAAATGGAAAAATGACTCCGTGGCATTTTTCCTCCTCTTCTTTCGTGTGACCACTTCACTTGGCGTTTTGTGGATTTGCTATATTTGCTGTGCTGTGGTAAATATGCAAATACGCAAAAACCCGTATCCACCCTCTTGTCGGTTTTTAGTCGCATATCAAAGGACTGAAATAAGGCAAATATTCCCGTGATCCGTCCACGCAGCATAGAGTCCATTTGCAGCATAAGAGAGTAACAAAAATATCGCAAATGTGTTTTGTATATGTAATTTCGTTATAGGCAGAAATTGATGTATTTTCATATCTACAGTGCGTTTGCTGTTCTGCTATGTATTTTATCGTTATCATACCTTTCATTTCAATTTACGAAAAGTGTATTCTACGTCTGCTCAGTCCATTTACACTAAGCTAAATATTATTCAAGCTTCTTGAAACAGTAAACTAATGTGTAAGTGTAGCAGACAGAAATTATTTTACAGCGTGTATATCAAACTTTCAAGCGAAATACAGCTAATGAGAATGTAATGCATACTAATTGTACTTTACGTATAGAAAATTTAAGCAAAATCGTTGGAGCCGTTTTTGAGAAATATTCGAAAGAGTACTTTGACGTACACTTTGTTTTAAAGTTAAAAAAATTAAAGCACATGCATCGACAACAAGTAAATTCTATCGGAAATACGAAATGCGAATTAAATTGATTCGAAAAATGAATTAAATATATTCATTCGTTTACTCAGAATCGCTGCGCACAGAGGGACGAACGTTATGACAAAAACAACTTTTTCGGAATCAGGGATCGTCAAAACGGCTATTTCTGTAAAAATCTCGTTTTCGAATTTTTTCACGATTTCAAAACTTTGTATATAAGGGGAGCTCATAATGGGGAGGGGGGTGTTTGTGACGCAAACTGGGTCATTGATTTTTTTTTTTGGGGGGAGTTTCGAAAAATGGAATTTTTGTTGTTGTTGGAAATTTAGAATATTTAATAGTTAAATGATCATCCAGTGCAATTGTCCCGTGAAACGTAAGGAACCTCGAAGTCTCAGAGTTTAGAGCACATGAATCTGAGTATTTGGTTCTTTGAAATTTAACAAAATCAAACTCTGTTCTTGTACTACTTTCCTCCTTTTTAGCTGCTGAAAAATAAATTGAAACCTAATTATGTATTGTAATCTTATTTAAATTTCTCCTTTAAGAGTAAAATTGATATAGGTGATGAAATGTGATGAAGGAAGAAAAGTGAACAAAAACTTGGTTTCATTCTGCGCAATATTTAAAGAATAATAGTACCACACAAGAGCCATTTTCGAGCAATCACTTTCCCTTTATTTTATTCGCAGAAGATTAGACTGTTGTTGTCAACATTAATATAGGATGCATGAAAATGGTTGTTTTATTCTCTGGAAAGTTAGTTTATAGATAAGAGTTTTAAAAGTGTATGAGAAAGTATGTGCATTGGTTTTGCAAACAGGTTTTCATATGGAGTTGGGGTAAATAAGAGGGATAAAGTTGTAAAATATTTCTACATTTTTTGAATATGATTTGGAAGTGAGTCAAAGCAAAGGGTGAGGGATAACTTTTTTTCTTTTTTTTTTGGGGGGGGGGTTGGGTCTGGGTCANGACACCTCTCTCTATATACGACGTGAACGTAAAAAAGGACTATTAAGCGATTGGGAATAATGGCGAATTTCCAACGATCGCGACGTCCAGTCTGCGATCAGTTACGTAGCAGGCAGGTCTCGGGTTCGAGTCCCGGTCGTGGCAGTACACGATGCATAATTGTCAATTCATAATTGATTCTATTGAAATTGTTATAAATTGTTATACGTCCATCTGCGATTACAACTGTTTGGTATACAGATAAGAATATACGATTGACGGAGCTAACCACAATACTGTGGGCGTAAAACAAAATGGATGCCTGGTTTTTATAAAGTAGTACAAAAATATGAAAATTGTACCAATGTTGTAACCAGACACAACATTTAGGCGAAAATGAATTTAAAAATATTCCAATAATAGGACCTGGACTATGGTCGCGAGATCACCGCGCTGACTCCTACACGACAGGTTTTGCGCTCATAAGGAGAATAGTATATTACAATCTATAAAAGTGTATTGTCTTTAGCGTAAATTTCTACTTTGCAGTTATACCCTCTCGTGTGTACGATTGAATTCTGCCACAAAATACACAATGAATGAAGTGAATTTGAAAGGAAACACTTGTGAACAAACACCATTGTACTATTGAAAAGTTGATGTGAATAGGACTCAACGCGACAAATAAATAAATGAATAAAGAAAGAAAGAAACTTTATAGTAAAAAAAACATCAAAAGTTGCAAACTGCGTATGACCACGTGGTGGTGGTGGGGGCAATAAATTACGTTACTCTCCCGAGACAAGCAAGGGACCATCCCATCAATTCCGATCAAGAGCCCATGGACTGCAGTGGCTAAGGATTTAATATGTATAAAAGGAATTATTTAATTAGAACATACTGTTATCCATTTATTGTTCCAAAATGAATGGCAACATATATCGTGTAGTGAAAGTTCGAGACTATTGAATGACATTCCGACCTATGGAAAAACCCGCCACTACGCGGAGGACAACCGGAGACAAACCCGGGCCGCGATGGGGATGCTCACAGAGAATGAAATACTCACAATGAGTGCATTGGATGCACATACGCTGTGGAAGCCAAGATAGAATGCTCGAAACTGTTGGTAGATGGCAGCATTCAACACCCAGTTCATGTACATGTCGACGTATTCCGTTCTGTTATCACTCGTCACAGGCACATTCTCGCCATTTTGTTTCAGTTTGTATGTTTTCACTTCGCCATATTCCTCTAAGGAGACCTAGAATAGAAAGAAAACAAAAACAAACAACGACAATTAAAGTTTTCAACGATGGCATATGGGAACGCTCAATTTCTAAACTTGATACGCTAATTCATACACTTTAACGTCCTCTGGAGTCGATTTTCGGCACTAGAACTACATCATTTCCGTCATCTCAAAAAGATACATTTATATTTAGGTCTGTATTTTTTCCTACCTAAAACGTTTTTTGAATTGTGAATATTCAGCACAAGACGGCTCTCTGGACTGTAGAAATAAAATTATAATAAGTGTCTGTGTTGAAACAATATTGGAAAATCCTTAAAAGAGACACATTTCTTCCCTCTGGTAGTTATGAGAAAACGTAGCGTACAATTTTCGGTATTTCGCAAAGCACCGAATGCCAAAATCAAATGGCATTGAAAGAGAAAACTAACCTCACTCCTCTCACGCGTGGCATTCAACTTGATGAATTTGAGAAACAACGTCGCTTATGTAAACAACTCTTATATGTAAAAAAAAAACGTATTCCAAAAAGCAGTTCCGCCGTCTTCTGGCTCCATTCATCCTCAATAGAAGGATTTTTATTGAAGTAGAAAAGAAAACCTTTTACCTGAAAGCTCATACACATGTCCTCCTCCACGTTGCCTTCGTAGTGCAGAAGTTCGGTGAGGCCTCGTGCGACGTCCTGAGAAGAAGAAGAAAAATAAAAACTGATTTTGGCCGCAGAGAACGATCCAGAACGATTTCATTTTGGGAGAGGCCAAGAAAGTAAAATCTTCATGAATCGTACTTTGTGTTCTTTTTCCATATTTTATAATAAAACCGATGAAACATTTCCGCCATTAATTTATTGTACTAATAAAGTACCATTATTGCGATAAATTATTTATTTTCTTTTATAATTTGTACTTTCTCGACTACCTTTCTATTGTCAATTTTAATGAGGTAATTTTGTACGGGACAAGTGGCTGAGTGCGAGTATATGCTGGAAACAGTGAAATATCTCCTCAGTCCTTTACTCGTGTTCCTATTTAAGCGAGTTGATATCATATATTTGTCGTATGAACTCATCTTTTAAGGGCACATTTTATTAGTCGCCTTGTTGCTTTCAATGGGTATACAGAATTTCTTTCGAAGTTAAAAAGACTTCCTTTCGAATTTCTATCTCGATTTTGGCCCCTCAGGGGGACTTACATCTAGTAAGTACGTGTTTGGCAAACACGGGGCCCCGAGCTGAGTGGTATTATTTCCACTTACTAATGCAAGGCTTTTTTTTCTCTTTCCTGACCTTCCTTGGTCACCACCTGTTCTTTTCGATCCCGACGCTATTAAGGCTAGGGTATCTTTCATTCTCCTCATTTTTTCCATCCGTCTCATTTTTCCCATCCCTCTCATTTTTTGTCCTACCCCTCATTTTTGTCACCCCTTATTCTTTGTCCCCCCTCATGTTATGTCCTGCCTTCATTTTTTGTCCTCCCCCTCATATGTTTGTCAATGTTTTGATATTTAGTTTTGAGATATGTTTTGGTGTGTTGTAATTGAGGACGGTTTTTAGTGGGTAGGGTTGAGTCATTCGGCGAGTCCCACACGCGGGGAGAGTCATGCTGGCTCCCCCTAGTGCGTAACTGCATTTTCCTTACCTGAACAGAATTTTAGGGCTCTAATGACCTCGATGTAAAACCCCACAAAAAATCTTGTCTTTGGGAGGGGTACATATCCCCCCTTTACCCCCCTGGATCCGCCACTGTATGGTGGTTGCACCAAAACAAAGCTTCCTTTTCCTTTCGTAGGGGCCCATAGAATAACTTTGACCCTTTCGTTAGGGAAGTATTCAGCTTTGGCATAATCACGATTGAAGGTCAATGAACGAAAGAGTGAGCACATGACGATGGATGACGTGGTGGGAGACAATCCATACACTGATACATCATATATTCCCAGAGCTCTTATGTATCTCGATTGTCCAAAGGAGAAGACGAAGTTTGGTATCTCTGTCTCTCTCTCGCACTTCGACTTGGGTGGGGGAACTCTGATTCCCCTCTTTTACTGTTGCGCACAATACTTTCCCTCCTCCTCCTCTAAGCGGATGTGCGAGAGAGAGAGAGAGACAGAGATACCAAACAGTCATCATCTGTCTCATGTTTCCACAGAAGAGATCGTTGGGTCTATATTATATGTAAGTCTATAGGGGACTCCTTTCCCGGCGTTCGACGAATGAGGGTTAGGTTCTCTTGACGGGGACCAATCATTTGACCCCTTTCTCGACTCGTCTCCTGCCATCTCTTCGATTATTAGGTTTCCTTGATGGGGACCGATCATTCGGTTCCTTCCGATTTCCCACCAACTCTGCCGGGGGAATTAGGGAAATTTCCTGAGCGGGAACCCTGCAAGACATAATCCCTTCCTTTCACTTAAAGCCCAGGACGTCTATTCGGATCACCGCTCTGACTTCTTTAGGTGACAGCACTGCCGAGCGAATACCGATGCAGTCTGGTCTTAGCTCTTTTCCGTCGATATGTTTGCCACCATCCACCTTGAGTAAAGGTAATTATCGAGCGTCCGAATTTTACTGGCGGATATTATGGCAAGTACAGCGATTTTAACTCTCTTGGACGTATTCTAAATCTTTGACGAAAACGTCCGTCCTAGGGTAGAGTGAATTCTTCAAAATGATTCCCAGCCACTTTTTTGTGTATCTTACACGCATTTGTCCACAAATTTCGCACAATTGGATTTCTGGGAATCCAGAACATACGTCCACTTCGGCTTCAATGTAATGCCTCTTTATTTCGAGTTACGTGTACGAAAGAGAGATAGCAGCACTAACGAACGACCGAACAGCTCTAGCTTCACTGCTCAACTGACAGGTTGAGAGTCGCTGAGACCAACTTGCCCGGAAAACGTTTAGTTTAGTCTCGCGTCACCAGATGTCTCTCTCACTCACCGGCATGATCTCCGCCAGGTCGTCGAGCGTGAGTGTCTTGACGATTCCCACATCCGTCGTCTCGACCGCGGGCACCACCGGAGGAGACAGCAGCTTCCGATAGCAGATGGAGGGGAAGTGGAGGTCGAGGATGATGGAGTTGTAGACCGCGAGTCCCATGAGCACTCCGATGAGGTTGTATTCGCGCAGGTTTCCTTCTTGGTCCGTGCTGAACCAATAGCAGCGCGAGTGCGGGTGGTACACGAACATTCCGTAGTCCGGATGGAAGATCTGTCGGATGAGGAGGAGGAACCACTCTTTGGTGAGGCCCCCCATGTCGAGACCCGGCTCCCCCACGAACGACACCTTCAACTTCTTCTTCAGGTCCTTCTGTTTGTTGGCGATCTGTTCAAGGGCAAAGAAATATAAATAGAGCTGTAGGTCAAACAAACTGCACTCGATGAAATAAATAACGCGAGACTCACGACCTTTCGCAGACGAACAGTTTTTTATATTTTGCGATAAAACCTAACAACGTTTCGGCTTCGTTTTAAGTCTTCGTCAAGTGATTCAAATAATAACAAGAAACATAACAACAGAACTATTGAACATGATATTAAACATAAGCACAAAATATGAATCTACAAAAAGCAGAAACTACACAAACATGTTATAATATAGTATTGTATATACTGCTAGAAACCAGGAGCACAAACGAAATTCAAAATCAGTTGTAGAAAGTATAATTACTTCACATGGCATTAATAATGTCCACTTGATGGATTGGGAAAATACACTAATTCTGGACAAAGAAGTTAATTATAACCATCTATCAGAAATATTTGTAAAATATATTCACACTGGAGTTTGAATTAACGCACAGATACCGAAAAGTTATCTGGTGTATACAATACTATATTATAACGTGTTTCTGTAGATTCTGCTTTTTGTAGATTCATATTTTGTGCTTATGTTTAATATCATGTTCAATAGTTCTGTTGTTATGTTTCTTGTTATTATTTGAATCACTTGACGAAGACTTAAAACGAAGCCGAAACGTTGTTAGGTTTTATCGCAAAATATATACTAGCAGAAGAGCTAATAAAAAAATCTAGAAGAGCGGTAAATTCGGGATTACTGGATGTACTTATTTACCCGATCACTGATTGGGGGGAAGGATGGGGAAGGGAGAGCATTTGAAGGCCTTGATACACGTAAATATGTTAGGTTAGGTTCTTCTCCTTCTCCTTCTTTACCTCGTTGAGAGAATCCGAGACGAGATGCGATCGTCGCACGTGGATGTTGAGGAAGAAGATGTCGATCTGCGGCGCCTGATGACGAGCAACTTTCGCCACCAACGACCTCCTCGCAGTGAGAATCATCTGCTGCTCAGAATCCTATTGAAGCAAAAGGAGGGAGGGAGGCGTTCCATTAGCACAACATGAAAGTGACGACGAGAGCTAGATACTCCTCCTGCTACCAAAAAAATGTCGCACATGCCCCTCCAGTGGCTAAGGTACTAGCGTGCTCGCTCCTCATCTTCACTCTCTGGGTTCGATTACCGAAGGGGGGGAGCAGAAAAACGTGGGCCGAGTTGCGATGCTAACTAACACAAGCCCCCACCACCCTCGTCCTATCGTCGCCCCGTGTAAAAGATAAGCTTCAATTGCACTTAGCTGCATTTCCCTCCTATTTAATATAAATACAACAAAAAATGTCGCACAATTGGGGCAGACGAACGGGTGGTGTAGTGGCTAACTCTCTCAACGCGATGATGCGCTAACAGGAGACAGACGTCGTGTACTCATCGTCAAATTCACCCGGCTCAAGTTAGATCCTATCTTCTCCACGCGTAGGTACATGGAAGAAGAAAAAATCTGCATAATTCCAGCTTCTATACTACTTCCCTTCCAACAATCCCATTATCAAAAATGCAAATTAGTTCTGTAATTGTGGGCTGAGCATTTTAAGTTTTTAAACTCTACCTAGTACTTAATTTAAGAATTTTACCGACTTTGACTTCAATTTTTAATTTTGTTTGTTGTGATATTTAAATTAAGATTGTTTTGTTCTATTTGAAATAATTTTTGTACATATACTTTTTAGATGTAAAAAGGTATGAAATAATTATTCATATCTTAAATTAATTTTAAACAAGACTAAGTCTGTCATTGTACAGCTATCGTTCTAGCAAATATGTTTCCTTAACATTCATTTTTTCGATTCCTTAAAGAAATTTGAGTTAATATTTTCGGAAGTAAATTCTAAAATCTTTAAAGTGTCCAACCGTACATTATGTAACGGAGAAATTAAAATTTTTTTACATCCCCCTCCCCTCGATAACGCACCCGTAACGCTATTTCTACCCCCCTCCAAATAATTACCTAAAGACTCATGTTAAGAGAAGTTGTTGCTGTCTTTCGAAATTTGAGAGGACAGATTTTGATATTATGTCTTAATTGTTACTCGTATTACCGCAGAACCCCGTTACAGGAAACCCGCCTCGGATCCATCCGTCCTCGGATTAACCGTCCTGTCCTGCGGTTAACCGGTTTTTTCTCTACATGCGTACACATATATTAAGTTTTATATATATTCATATTTACTTTCACAGTTTGTTCATAAAAAAAGTTCGCAATGTTTCACATTTTCGTGTTTGTTTGTGTTTTTGTACAAAATGAATTCGTAATTTTTGTATTCGTGCGATAAAACATAACCCGATGAAATTTGCTTTTTGAATGAAACTCTTTTTGAATAAAGAACGATTTTCCTCTGACGAACCGACCAAAAGGATTTTATGCTTCTAATGGATTCTTTTCACGAAGTAAAAATCATTGCTCAGTAACCATCAAGTAAATAAATCTATTTTATTGAATGAGTTTACTTTGGTTAATTACTTTGGTGAGAATGATCCTCTTGGCCACTATACTCAGAATGAAGGGATACTGGCAGTAGGAGAACTGTCCCGGCCGCTGCGGACTCTGCCAGTTGAAGTAATCCTGCATGAGGTCCATGTGGTCCAGAGACGAGTTGTAGAACTCCGTGTACTCCAACAGGGGAGGGTTACTCGAATTGTTAGCAGCGTCTGTAAAAATGTCATTTTGCGCTTTTAACATCACGTCGTTTTGGCTCAAGGGTTGAGTCGTCGTCAGGTGTCAAGACGAAACTTTGCGTTCTTAAATGCGATTGAATGATCGTCAAGTCTTAAATTATTTATTCATCTGGATTATATAATTAACAATTAATAGTAGAATTAAGTAAGTTCAGTTCAATATTCGTTTCGACGCAGAATTCACGAAATTTACTGCAATGACGTACTACCTAATATTTTGATTGAATTTTTATTTCTACTTATTTTAATGGGGCAAGATTTTGGGTTGATCAGATGAAAACCTTTAATTTTGATTCGTCATAAATAACAGGGAAATGTTAAAAATTGCTAAGTTTCTTTTCCGTCTTTGTTTCGTGTGCGCTCTTCCGAATGATGCCAAAAGCGCGGAGAGACTTCGAGGTCATCGAGTTAATAATCCACCTCTTTTTGATTTGGAGTGTGTGTGTGGGGGGGCGGGTGTGGAAGATCATCCCTCGAATTACTAGTGTCGGGAGGATAAAATAGAATTTAATTTAATCTAAACATGTTTAATCCATTCGCACAAACGAACACATTTTAAAATAAAAAAAGACTGTTAATTCTATTTTATCGTCCTGAAACATTACACGTTCGGATTTTTACAATATTTAAAGTATTATATTAACAAAATGCGACTAATTCTATCGCTTAACGCCACATCTAGCAGTGAAGACATAAGATATACAGGATGGAGAGTAAGTTAACATTTTGTCGCCTTCCCCTCTATATACTTTTGCTTGCGCTGTTCAAGTACGGCCTGCGAGTTGTAGCACATCACACGTTGGGGTGGGGGGGGGGGGGGGCACGCAACTTTGTGTAATAAATGAGTCTGGTCCGTGTTTGTCGGGTGGGACGCATTCGGTGAGAGAAAATTGAAAATTGTGTTCGGAATAACTCCGTCATTCATAACGATTTGAAATTATTTTAGAATACTAAATATTAAAAAAAAATACTTTAAAAATAAAAAAATTACCATTTAATTTTTGCAGATTGAAATACAATAAATTTGATGATGACAATCAAAATATCAGGTTACAAATAAATATGACCCATTAGATTTATTCATTGGGAAACATTTTTCCCAACCCCATCCCGATCTATCGAAAGTGCGTAGAAAATGACCCGCGGGATTAATGAGTCGGACAGCGAATATGGTTGGTGTAACCTAACCAAAGTTTGTCCTCTTCCAATTCTTAATCGCAGCCGCCATTTCGGTCGACTTCAAATCACAAGAAGTAACATTGTAAGAGAAGCTGTTATAATAGACCACTTACTGATGAGAGCGAGTGCTTTCGTGGCGGTGGGGATCCACCAGCGACTCTTGTTGGGGGGCGGCAGCGACTTGTCCGCCGGAGGGAACTGACGGATGGTCACGAACTGAATGAGATGCCGCACCATCATCCGCAGCTTCTCCACTTCCAACCTGAACACACACACTTTTACTTTCGCTTTGCATCACGAAATACGAGCCTTATTGTGGGTCAACGTTAGAAAAACATACCTCACCGGCCATTTGAATGAAATAATTGCTACTATAACTGAAGTTGAAATACATCGCCTCTTATACAGGTCATTGAGTCTTATTTTAAAAAAAAAAGACTTTCAAATGAAGAAAGTGACGGAAGTATATATTCATTTGTGGTAAACTTCGCGTAGTATTTTTACATTGGCCACCGGATATTTGAGAAAGATGTTTTACTTTTTCCGAGATGAGATGCGTAGATCACGAAACGTTTGTGCTCGGTCGCCATGTTCATATATGCTCTTATTCAATTCAAAAGAATCAAGTGAGTTCTTGAATATTATTTGTACTATACTATTAATTGATAGAAATTAAATCATGTTTGTTCATTATTATTCATAAAGTTGTCTTTCATCACAACTAGAATAAAAATNTCCTACGACTATTTATTGTACTTCATGTCTTGCTTTGGAATATATGCCTAAAATGTTGAGGTTCTGTTCTTTCACCTAAACACATGTTGGAAAGAGATCTACTGGGCTGCCGGGGAACGTAATGTAGTGCTCTGACATTCGTCTGGAATAGATGGAGCGAAGATGGCACCACTGCCGAGTGTTCCTTTCTCTATTAAAACTCCCCCCAGGGGACTTACATCTAGTAATTACGTGTTTGGCGAACACGGGTCCCCGAGCTGAGTCTGGCATTACTTCCACTTACTTGTGCCATGCTCCTTCCTTTCTCTTTCCTGACCTTCCTTGGTCACCTCCTGTTCTTTTCGATCCCGACGGTATTAGGGCCAGGGTATCTTTCATTTTCCTCTTGATATATTGTAAATCAGGAGGGTTTTTAGTGGGTATATGGTTGAGTCCCATCATGCGGGGGGAGTCATGTTGGCTCGCCCTACTGCGTAATTGCATTTTCCCTACCTGTACGAGTTTTTCGGGCTCGAATGACTTTTGATGTGGACATGAGCCGTAAAGCCCCACAAAAACAATCCATTAAAACTCTGAATATTGAATTGTCGTGTGTCTATTTGGTTTAGAAGCAACAAAAGTAACAAGTGTTTACACTTTTTATTTTTGTCCTGGTGGAGGGGGGGAGGAGGTGGGGGGGGGNNAGAAGAAGAAGAAGGTCGTTTTGCGTGTGAAAAAAGTGAATCGTGGAAACGTCGCGATGCGCCTCTACGTATAAATCAAGCCCTAATCTAATCAACAAACATCGGCTGTTCTGTAGCACATACTTCGCTTATGACGCGGTAATTTTATTCTTTTACTGTAATGATCGATTTCTCGAGTAAAAAACATCGCTTAACCTGTTTTCATCATCTGAAGAGATGGAAATTAGAGATGACTGAAGATGGAAATTGATTTTTTGATGTTTGAAAGGATAAGAGAAGTGTAATGCTTTGCTTTTTAACAGTCCAGTCCACGTATTATTCATTGATGCGGAGAATACAACGCAGTCGCATATTGGTGGTATTATGACAATGTGCTCGCATTATAGACAGAAATGTCAAAGCAAAGCAAAGCACCCGCCGCCTCTTTGACGGATGAGGACGATTTTTGTTTTATCATCATTAGGTTAGTTTTATGGTTTCTTTTATTGGCCATCGAACGTGTGAACAAGTTTATCATATTTTAAAAAATTGTGAAATGTGAAGAAAGCATTACAAAATATTAATGTCAATTAGTTGTTTTGGATCAGACACAAGTATTCATGCCCCATTTTACAATTTAGACACAGGGATTCTGGATTGTCCTTCTACAAAGAGCCGACCTCCATTTATGCAAATCAAATTGACAAGGGAAAATATTTTAACATTGTGTGAATAAATACGAATATCTTCTGCAGATAATATTAATTGTAAAAAAGAAAAAATAGCTTCATGTTCATTCGTGTGAAGTTAGTCGGTGAGACATTTTCAAAAGTTTGTTCATGTGGAAGGGAAGTACAACAATCGCATAGTCCGTGAAAGAACAGAATTCTCGATATGTTCAACATACTATCGAAATCTTCTGTCATGTTATCTTTACTAATGAAAAAGAAGAGGTTACTTAAAAACTTTAGAAATAATAATAGAATTTTAATCTATATAAATAAAACTTAAATGCTGTTCTTTGGTCTCTAGCGCATCACTTGAGAACGACTGGAGCGATTTGTCTAATTTTTTTTAAAAATAATGTTTGTCGTAGTAAGAATAAGGTTTTTAGGGAAAAAGAAAAATCGGAAAAGTCGTCCGGAAAATTGGAAAATTCGGTAAAAACTGAAAGTTCTTTTTTTTCCTATGGGATATTTGTATGAACTCAAGACCATAACTCACGATTCGAACGATGGATTCGATGCGTAATTCTTTTTTTTTTGTTTTGTTCGTTACGGTCCTGGAAAAGTTTTCAGGAAAAAAATATTCGGAACAATTTGCAGCATTTCAGCGGAGTACTGCCGAAAGAATTCATCTCGCACGAAAATTTTTTCCATTGGCGTACTTCTAAATGTACTCCTCCTCAAATTGAATATCCATGGGAAATGAATATCGTTCATAGATACAATAGTTAATCACCAAGAAATCCGTTTTTTAAAATTTTTACTTTGTTTTTACGTATTTAAAATAGCTTTTCACAAATTCACAAAAAGATCACAAATAAATTTATTGAAATTTGGACAGGACAAAGTCTGTCGGGTCAGCTGGTAATAAAATAATGTTCAATATTTAGTGAACAAAATGTAATTACCAACATACGTATATCCCAGTTTATCTCTGTCATTAGTTCGTTTTTCAAAGAATTTATTTGGACTCCTGTAAATCAAATGCTGGTGATGTGGCCTTCCTCCGAACAAACGCGACGTCTTCGTTTCCCAGAGTCACAATTAGTACGAAATGTGTTCAAAATGTTCTCTCAGTTTGGTAGAAAATGCGTTCTTCATAACATTTTTTGATTTTACTTTAACCAAATAAATATGATAACGTTCCTCGTTCCCCAAAACGTTCGACATTTTACAAATATCTTAACTCATCAAATAAAAAATATTTTTAAAAGGAATTTTTCATACGTAACCTGGCGACGCATTTTACTTCTAAAAAACAAACTGCTGTAATGGTTTTCTAATGGTTTTATATTCAAAATAAGATTAATAATTTTTATATTCAAAATAAGATTAAACGATAGCAAATGGATAGTTTTCGATAGCGATACTACCGAGCCCTAAAAGTTGACGAGACGAAGCAGCTCTCCTTCCCAATTCAATATTTTTTTCTGTTTGATATTCACTCACGACGTCCTGTGTGCGCTGGCCTCGCTTTGTATAAGGTTGTTCTGGACACATTACAACATGACGTCACACAACTACTTGAGTGTTGCGAATGTTTTTAACCGCGTGATTAAATGTTTCAACTTTCCTCTTTCATTTGTATTTAACATTACGAGATTTTGAATATTGTATGTAAACTATGTATAAAAATACAAAAAAAAAATGTATATATTATGTGTATTAATGTAATGAAGCCGTGAAAAATCCTCAATAAGTTTGGAGAAACGTTGGAAAAGTTATACGAGTTGAATTATAGTAAAGTGACCTAACCTCAAAAAAAAATCCAACTGATTTTTTTTTTTACATTTTTCACCCGTACCATGGCTATCTGGCCAATATCGGGTATTTACACCCTTATATTCACTCTCTGTTACATCCTTCTCTATTCAATCTTGTTGTTCAATATTATTATTAATCGAAGTGATTACAATTCGAGAGGCCGGATGAAGAATATAAGATATGAATCGTACTTGTGTTCCCTCGATAGTAGTTACCTTCGCCACAGGTAGCGTCCACCGTTACGCGCTTTCTCCAAATGTACGAGAGACTATTCTCAATATCGGATGGCCTCGTTGAATTCATTTTAGGGAATGCGTTTTTTTTCTGTATAAAAGTTAACCTGTTCGCACTCGGCTCTTCCCTTATATAGAATTCTGAAATCGCAGGGAACAGTTGCTTCGGCGTCACCAGGTGAAGGGAGATGGCAATACATTGGAGAATACAAACAATCGGACAAGATCGATATTACGGCGGCTATCGATCGACGAGAGTTAATCTATCGAAACTCACTGACGTCAATATTACAAAATCACGCGATTGCGGTGGCACAAGGGACGCAGTTTCAAATAACGAAGTCAAAGTCTTGTTACAATTTTTTTCAATTCAAATTATACGTAACAGTAGGTAGGCTATTGGTTCTAGGCGTAGACTTGAATACGATAGAGACACAGCGCTCTCATGCACGGGTTGTCCGGAAGGGAAAACGAAGTCATGCAATAAATGATTGTATGTGATGCAGAGGAAGATGGAGTCAGTCGTGTATTTCGTAATTGTAAGATCGTGGAAGAAGAGAGAGCTAAAGAAACATGGAATATAGAGTGATGAGGAAATGTATAGGAAATTTGAAGAATATGTCAATGCAATAATGGATATGAAGAAAGTGTACAGGGGTGTAATGGGGTTCGCCACTTGCTCGCAGTGAAACTGAAGAGAGATATTAGAACAAAAAGAGATAGATGGAGCCCAGGAAATGGCCAAAAGGTCGATAAGCCGGGTTGTATAAAACAATTAAAATGAAAAATAAATTGTGTCCGACCTGAAGATAAAAGTACAAATGTAATGTAGAACCGAAACGTTTTGATATGTTTTTAAGGATTCATGTCTACTTGAGACATGTTTTAATAAAAATTCTGTTGTCTGGTTAATCTGGTCGGATATAATTGTTTATTACTAATTTGCAACCGAGATGAAGAATTTATACGAAGTTATGTAAGTGTATGGGTTGTAGGCGAAACCGTAACTTACACTTTGAACCATCCGACGAGCAGCTGGTGATCTGTGGGAGGAAGACCCACGATCTGCCTCAAGAGGTGAGCGAGTATCGTATAAGAAGACTGCGCTGCGAACACGGGGTTCTGCACCAAGATGAAGAGGGCGCGCAGGCCGTCTTTCGACCGCAATCTGCGACAGAGAAGCGAGTAGAGTAAAGATGTGTAT
>NNCF01126182.1:349909-366273 GCA_002313205.1 Laupala kohalensis
CCTCTACCCGAAGGAAAAACGGAGAAAAACCCGGGCCAGGATGGGGCTACAGAATTAATGTACACAACCGTGCCAAAGTTGAGTACACATAAAACTAAATTAATATGAGCCATACGGCAACACAATATTAAAAACAAAGTTCCAGTGATTCAGTGATACTTGTCAAAATTATTCGAACAATATCGAGAGTAAAACGTGTTACTTTTCTTCTAACAAGAAGCTAGTAATCACCGAACAATGTTTACTCCAAACAGTAATTCCCCGTCTTGGTAAACAAACATCCTTATTGATGTTCCGTTGCCGACGCAGTTGACGCCATTTTGCTTCGGAGTACATAAAAACATTTGAGAATCGATGCGAGTGCGCCGTCGTTAGCGTTATGTTATTGACAGTTAAACTCTGTCCAAACGATGCACCTCGCAACTACTATAGAGGGAACAGCGGGTTGTATTCGTCCCTTTTATCTTGTAGAGAACGACAATAACCTAGGTCTGTTGTGACGTTGCCTTGAAGAAGATCGTAGTCATAGCACGGTCCGGTAACTGAGACATGGTTAGCGTCTGCAACGTCCAGGTGCGACCGGGACTCGAACCTTGACCTTCTACTCTGGCCGCAGGTGTGCTATCCACTGCATCACCCGACCTCCTCCGGTGAACTATAGCCGCCTATTGGTCACTTATCCCCTGAAGGGGGATGTGACTCTTGTCTTACTTTCGTACGAATCCATTATTTATTTTCCTCTCAGTAAAAATCACCGAGGGTTAAAAACGTTCCTCGCATACATTTACTTTAAAATTTTCTAAATATTATGTAAAAAAAGTAATTATAAATTTTATAAATGTTTAAAATATTTACTAATTATAAATTTATAAGATTTCTTGAGAGTTTTTTTATTGCAATTATCGATCGTCGAGCACTTGAAAGAATACTTCGTATTGAACTCTTCTACACAAAAGAGTCCCCTCGCCGTTCGTCGCATCAAATATGTGCGAAGAGGAGCAATTTGCTTTAAAAGCGAAAGTAGGGGATCCTATCAAACGTAATGGAAAATTCTCTCAATCGTAAGTCGTTTTTACAAAGCACACATTGCGTGTTTTAACAAATTAAAACGTGAAATATGAATATAACGTAGATTTGCTTAACATCGAACTCGGCTATAAGATTTTCCTTTGTTGGATGATATATTTTGTGGATTATCTCTGACGATAGAAGGCAGAATATAACTCGAGCGATGTCTTCGATATATTTGAGTGCAATAGATTTGCGTCTGATATTGACGAAGTAAATGCAGAGGGAGTTTTAGTTCCCGCTTCGTAAATACAAATGACGCTTATTCCGATCGCCCTCAAAGGAAGTGACGCGTCTACGACGCTTCCAAAAAGGCCTCGACTCGAGATGAAGGGTCGACGATAGAATAATTTTGCTTCCGAAAAATCGCATCGTCGATAGAAGAAGTTCTTCACCAAGTGCTTCTAATTGGAAACTCAAAACTTCTGTTTCCAATTTAGAATTACTCGAAGATCTAATCTCATATCCGTGTTGGTGATCCCTTGATTCCCAAAAAGTGGTTTTTTGGCTGCGGTGTCCGTCCGTCCGTCTCCTGTGACCGAATGGAAAAATAAATGTCATTCACTTTTCGTGTCTAGAATTCAATTCGCTCTCTCAGTTTTCTTTGTACTCGAATACAAGAAAGGGCACTTAACATCAAGGTCAAAGGAATGTTTTGAATACTTTTTGAAAACTGCTCCAACGATTTTTTAAAAACATATTCTGTATGCAAAGTGTAATTAATAAACTTGGTAATTGTGGAGCTTTAGCAACATTATCAAAGCATGATAAATTGAAAGGCGTTTCTATGTTGCTCATTGTTTTATTGGTGTAAAGCTTTTTCGGCTGCATAGCAGCCATCGTCAGTAACATACACTGAAAAATATAAATGTACAGAAAATGACAATAATAAAAATAGAAACATAATATGAAAGTATACAATAATTGGGTGAAACAGTATCGAAAGAAGTGTATAATCTCACCCCCAACGCTCCAGGACACTGCACCCCATTCCCAACAGTTAAAACCCTCGGAAATTCTTTCCGTCTTCTGCCGCCAGTTCCTGGAAAACTCCGACAGCCCCCTTCCCCCCCCCACCAGGCAAGAAACCCATCACTTTCCATATAATTAATGACCTCCTTTCTGCGTACTCTGCGCACTCCCCAAAAATATTCCTCAATACTCAGTTAAGTAATTTTGTCGGTTTGCTCACTATGTATTTGTTTTCTTTTATTCATTTTTCATTGTTCTTTCCTTTCTTTATTTCAACAACAACCAAAATTACACTTCTTTCGATACTGTTTCACCCAATTATTGTATACTTTCATATTATGTTTCTATTTTTATTATTGTCATTTTCTGTACATTTATATTTTTCAGTGTATGTTACTGACGATGGCTGCTATGCAACCGAAAAAGCTTTACACCAATAAAACAATGAGCAACATAGAAACGCCTTTCCATTTATCATGCTGTAATTAATAAATATTGCTAATTTGTCTGCTGTTCTTACGCATTCGTTCACTGTCTCAAGAAGCTCGAATGTTATTCAAAACACGGATGAAGCAGAGGTCGAGTACAATTTTCGGTAAAAATTGAAATTAAAGATACGATGATGATAAAATACAGAGTAGGATCGGAAACGCACTCCAGAGGCGAAAAATACACATCCATTTCTGTCTACAACGAAATTACATTTCCGTAACACTTTTACGATATTTATGAGGCTGAGAAATCGTTAAATGTCTTTAAATAAGATTACGAATATTTGTTTTTCTTTCAAATTTCAAACAAAATACAGTAATAAGTTGAATTAATGACTTCGAGCCCGATTGAAAAAGTTATTTATAGTTTATTACTTTATCGTGTACGTTTTATTCATAATGTATTTTTTTTCTTATGAAATAGAATTACGGCGGCAATTAAGTGTTCTTCAACTTTTCCTCTGAAGCCATCGGCTTAAGATATTGCCAGTCCATAAAACCTTTGTATTACTGCAGTAATTTATTTGCCCATGAACCTCGAATGACCTAGGTTTCGATTACCAGTTGCAAACACTATCTGCCGGCCATAAGTTAAACTATCAATTTCAAACGTTCTTTTTAATTTTCCTGTGCAAAATGTTTTCGTGTTAACACTGGAAATCGACATTTCTTGAGATTTAGTGAAACTTGAGATTTATGTGATCACTGTCGGTCAATGTATTATGGTCGCTTTAAATGAGAATATTGATTTCAATGATGCGTTCCTTACTTTATCTATTCATTGACCATTTTGAAACAATGTAATATGTTTCCGTAAACCAGACGTCCATATAAACGGGTAAATCGAATTCTTAATAGCATTGTTTTCTCTACAAGTATGTGTTAGTGACTGAAATAGCGTCAGTGAAATTGGGGCTCCGTATGGGCTCTAATGACCTCGATGTTGACGAGCCCTAAAGCCCCACCCAAAAAACAAAACAAAAAAAAGGGGCTCCGTATGCCGTCCTTCGATTGGTTGGTCACTACGCCAACCACGCGGAGACATAGAAGGCATGACGTCACGGAAGTGAAACAGCGGAATAGCGCTTTCCGAAAGGTCACAAAACAAAGGCGTCACGTTGTTGTTTATGAAGTTCTCGGAGTTCAATTCTCTTGTATAAGTGGCACGTAAATAGTTTTGGTTACATAATTCTGTTCTAAAATGTGTTTGAAATGCATTGTTGTAGGATGCCCGGGAGACGTATCATTGGAAACGACAGTTCGAAAATATTTCAATTCAGTTTATTTCCAACTTGTTTGCAAAACAAAATATTAATTGAAAACGTCATTTAACTCATTTCTTGACTTTAAAATCATATTAGAGGACCATAAGATGGACATTATTTTTCAGTTTACAGCATTTTAACTCGTGGTCTCAGCCTTAATGAGTTATACCTGAGGGAGACCCAAACTGTGGTTGAAACGTTGTGAAGTGTCTACAATCCACTTTACGGTCGTATAATGCTCTCATATTAAAAAAAAAAAAATGATTGAAGAAATGAAATATAAACATGCGAAAAGTCGAGTAACTTGACCAGAAAATGAAGCAATACGACTCCTTTACACGAATTGCCAACTTCTTCGAGGCAATCCATCGAAACTCGCGTGCAGGGAAATATTAATAGGAGTCAGAAAAACGACTATTTGGTGTCAAGAAATACACATTAATAACACAACAAACTAACACACAAAGTAATATTCGTTCCACACTTTGCTCGATGCAGAAAGAAAAAAACCAGGATAGCACCAATTAGCGCACGCGGACTGCAATTGAAGGCTGATGTGGGCGATAGATTTATGTTCAAAGAAACTCGACTTAAAATGTGAGGTACACTTATCATTATCTCTATGGATGGCGAAGTAAAAGCGTTAGCTATACCGCCTATAAGCCCTGTGCCGGCTTGAAGCCAGATACACTGACAAATTTAAAAAAAATTCAAAAGATTAGTTACTATGTGCCTCTGACAATGAGCTCATTTACTGCTACTGCTTTACAAGAAGCGAATAAACATAGTGCGTAGTTCCGATAGGTCTTTTCTCTTGGGTTACATTTTCTCAAGACGTCAATCAACTATTATAGCACTTACGTGCAACTAACTATTTTCGATTGTATTTTGGATATTTTGCCTGTGTCGGTGGATGGAGGAAAAGGAAACTTGAAGTCGTCGTATTCCGTCGACAAATTCTCTTCAAAAGATAAAAATTCCGAAGAATTTTAAAATAAGACATTTTTCTATGTTAGGCTAAATATTCATCATAAATAATTGCATCCGGTCAGATTAAGCAGACCACAGAATTTTATTAGAACATGTCACAAGTAGACATGGATCTCTAAGAAACATACGAAACACATTAAAATATTAAACCGTGAACTACTTGTGTCCTTTTTTATCTTTAGATGAAACATATATCCTCTGAGCACAAAAATTGCTCAATTCAAGTACCTAAGTGGATAGAAATACCAGAGCATCTCAATTGAACAAAGAGCGAACACAAAAAACAACCATGAATCTGAAAAATAATTACAAATAAGGTACCAGAAACTAAGACACGTCCAAATTGTATGTGAAAAGCAATATTAAATTAGATCATACATTTTTAGTAGTTTAGAAGTGTCAATTTGCAAATTGAGGGTATATAAGATCTCAAAAATGTTTCTTTTACAATAGTTTTTTTAAGGATTCATGTCTACTTGTGAAATGTTTTCATAAAAATATGTTGTCTGCTTAATCTGGTCGGATACTATTATTTATTACTAATTTGCTGACAAGATGGAGAATTTATAAATATTCATCATTTGGACTTGTGGAGTTTATATAATAATTCTAAACACGAATGGAAGATTTTCGTTTGATATAGGCCCAATTTCACCAAATACATTTAATGCCGTAAACGAGATTTTCTGTGCAGTAAATGGTGATTAACGAAAAGCGCGTTCCACCAACTTCGATTTACGAGAAAATCGCGATTTACACTTAAACACTCGGGGACCCTTCGATTACCAGCGCCAATCGCGACGTTCTTCAGTACTGCAAGAAATATGGTGTCCATTTTGTTTGTTTGCTCGTGACTCGATTTATAGGTTATGTTCAGTGGCACGAGGGAGGCGCGCTGCTGCGTCAGGTGTCCGTTGGTGAGCAACAAGACGCGATTTTCGCCCGTCATTTGACTTCAAGTTACCCATAATGCACTGAAAAACTACTACCAACCTAGAGAATTCTTCAGAAACATCATTAACACAATGGACGAACAGTTTTGCATGGTAAAACGCATTCGATGTAATCGCGATTCCATTTACCTAATCACGTTTAAGGAAATCTCGATTATTCTACATTTGGTGAAATTGGGCCATAATTGTATTGATGACGTCGTACCTTGAAGAGAGCGCACATCTCCGTGAAAGACTCGAAGGTTCGGAAGTAGAACCTCTGCAGCGCTTCGTATTTGTCTGTCTGTCGCGCTCTGCGCACGTCTTGTCTGCAAAAGAAGGCAATTCAGAAAATCACAATCCTCATTCACAGGACTGTACAAATACAAAACCAACGAATATACACACACACACACACATTTATATATATAAATGCGTAACGCGAATGTCATTGTGTCTGTCTGTCTGTTTGTTACTTAATCAAGGACTAAACCGTAGAAGCGATCGCGATGAAATTTGGCGAAAGGAGACAGTTTAGATGTCGAAGATGAACATACACTAACATTTATTTTTTAAACGAATGATGGAGATAGAAAGTTTTTAAAAAAAAACAAGTGTCCATAAAATCAGGAAAAATGAGAGTTATATTTGCTTACGCTACATAAACGGTTAGAGATAGGTGACAACTATGAATGGCAATATTGCTTGCCTTTCAAAGTTCTACAAAAATAGGTCCACGAGAGCACGTGTCTACCTACAAAAAATTAACGAAAATTATTAATTAAAAAACACCATTAAAAAATAGAAGTGTTAAAATACTTCAATTGAAGACAGTAATTTAAGAAGGAAAAAATCAATCATCATGAAATTTAATGGATTATGTGTTTCGCGAATTAAAAAAAAGATAAATAACACCTTTAAATCGTAAAATTTCTACGAGTTGTATAGATTTGACAAGACTTTTTTAATGAAAAGGTGCAATCGCGTCTTGTCTCCTTGGCTCCGGCGAGATGGAGTAGTGTATAAGGACCAATTTGTATTATTATGAATTTAAAAAATTAGGATTCTGCACATTTCTTTTAGAAAGCAGTAAGTAAAAATATTTTGACATTCCAATATTGATAGATTTTATTTTTGCCTGAGTAAAAGAAGATTACTCTTTTAAAAAAATTCCGTGCAACGCCGGGAAAT
This sequence comes from Laupala kohalensis, assembly GCA_002313205.1. Classification (NCBI taxonomy): domain Eukaryota; kingdom Metazoa; phylum Arthropoda; class Insecta; order Orthoptera; family Trigonidiidae; genus Laupala; species Laupala kohalensis. The sequence continues at coordinate 356,819 of NNCF01126182.1, forward strand.
CTTCTGGAACTCTACAAATCAAAAAGTCTTAAAGATAAAAAACGAAAAACAACAACAAAAACACACGCGCGCAAAACAGAGAGTGAGAGGAGAAGAAACGGTTTCGTTTTGGAAAAATGATAAATGGATAACAGTACGTATTTATTAAATAATTTCTTTTATAAAAATAGTAAATACTTAGTCACCGCCCTTGGACCCTTGATCGGAATTGAAGGTATGGTTCCTTGCTTATTTCCGTAGAGTAGATTAGTTCATTATTGTCCCTCACGCAGTTTGCAAATGTAGCTTTTTTTTACCACAATAGAGGTGAGTTCCCGCAACTTTTGCTGCAAAATACGTCTCCAACTCTGTATTTTATTTGTTTTATTGATATCCTACTTTGGTAGTATGATCAAACGTCTCAGCAACCTTCAAAATTATGTATCAATTAGTTTTATGTTATAAACCAATTTGCACTCCATACCTTGCGCTTGGAGTGCCTTATTTCCATGAGGGCAGAATTTGGACTTCCACGATACCAGAATATCAAATCACTAGCAGAATGATGCCAAAAAACCGTAAACTCGTCACTGGTATATGGTACGCTCGATAATTTTTACATTGTCTCCCCATCCCGAGGGGTTTACACTTAACTTCATTTAGGATTCATTTCGACGGCTTCGTCAATTGCACTACTAATTTCACTGGCCCCGAAAACATATCGGAGATTTTCCATTATTTTTACATTTCATCCCTTTTACTCTCCCAATGCGAAGGGTATTTACTCCTTGTAGGACGTGGACGTATAGGGCATTGAGAGTTTCACGCCCTAAAAGAAACCCTCCTGTCAAATTTCAAGTTTGTAAGCTTCTTAGTTTCTGAGATTTCGTGGTTAGTCATTGAATGGTATTTCGCTTTTCTATATATAGTTTATCATCATCATTATGTATTTTTATCTCAGCTAATGCTGGTCTCTTTTTTCCAACCGGGAATGAACCACATTCCTAGAGTTGGATATAATCCATATAGCAGCTGCAATACTTTCTCAGGATATGGGCAGTTCCCAACAGTGCAGTGCTGTTTTTTTTAAAATTTCATTTATATTTATATTTACTGGTATTTTCTGTATATATTACACTATTGTTTTATTTTGATAGAGTTCCTAATGCCCCTGTTACTACTGCTATGACGTCTGTTTTTGCTTTCCACGTTCTCTGAATTTCTATTTTTCAGTCTGTGTATTTTATTATCTTTTCACCTTCTTTTCGTGAGATGTTCATATCTTTGGGCTCTGTGCAATATCTCTTGTTTCCCACTATAATATCAGATTTGTTAGCAGCTACTGATCTAGCAGTTACTACTCGCTGGATCCAAATGATACTTATCTCTTCTTTGGTCGTGCGTTATGTTCATACCACTTATCAGTTACATCTATCTTGTATTCTTTGCAGATTCTGTAGTGTATAATTTTGAAATCATTATCGTGGCGGTGTATGTATTAATTCTTTGCCAGTATTGGACAGCCATAAACTTATTATTATTGTTATTTTCTTTAACTATTTTCACAACACGTAGTTGGATTCAGGTGAGGTGCGGAGTACACCAAGCATCCTCACCTCAAACAATGTCACAATTTAAAAATCTTCCGACTACTCTGCAGGTGTTAAAAATGACTGCTTTTTGTAAAGTTAGAAATATGTTTTTTGGGAGTTGAAGCCGATTGATGCTGTTCAGATGCAGACTGTGAGGGATGACTCCAGTGGTGGACAGGACTATAGGAACTATATAATATACACACACTGCATATTCCATAAGCGAAGAATTTCTGTTTTCAAATTTTTATATTTTTGAACTTTCTCATTGTAAGTAGTTTGTAGCTTGTGGGTATTGGTTTCTGCAATATCTATGACGTGAGTGATTTTCTTATTATATTATTATTCTTATTGTTTCATATCTTTGTTAGTTGTATAATAATAAATCGAGAGCATCCAAGCACCGTGTTGACCAATGTGTTCTGCCTTGGTCTCCATGGTGACGCAATGCGACACACGACGTCAACACGGTATCATCAATACGGACACTAGAAACACCTCTGCCCACAACACGCGTCATATACTTCGCTGCTCACACAAAAGAATCGTCACTCTATCTAAATGACGTCGTTGTCCGGAGATGATAATGGACGGGCTTTAATGACCTCTTCTTAACGTGGGTAAAACTTGAGTTTTCGGTTGGAATACACATTCGGTGTAATCTGTTTATGAATGAGAAAAACTTTTTTTAAACCTCTCCTTCACCTAATATAATCTCTTTAATATTGAAAGATAAATAGGAAATTTTCTTACCCAGAAAACGGGAAATACTCTGAATAATTCATGTGAACGTATTAAATAAACAAACTTTATTGTCAAGAAAGCTGTTTGCAAAGTGCACATGATCACGTAGGGGACAATGATAAACTAAGTTACTCTCCGGAGACACGCAAGGGAGCATCCCGTCAATTCAGATCAAGGGGCCACGTGGGTAGCAGTGGAGGATTTATTATTTACCAAAGAAATTGTTTAATAAATACGTACTATTATCCATTTATTATTCCAAAATGAAACTGAGATATTTGTGCAATAAAAGTTTGAGGTTAATGAAACAAAAATATTAATTACACTCCCGCTATGTAAAATCCACCACTACTCAATCAATAAATTTCTTTGCAGAATTATGAAATCAATATTAACAAAGTCTCTTCTGATACTTATAGTCTGCTTTATATGAAGAACTATTGTCGCTTTCTTTTTCAATGAATAGTGCGATCGAATTCAAATATAAATTATTTCAAAACTAACGGGCAGAATAATTTTTCTATCCGTCAAAGATTCGACTCAGAAGTTCAGCGCAATGGTATTAAGGTGTAATGTGTATTCAGGAGGGCGGAGACGTTTTTAACAAGAGTTGGATGCTCGTCCTGGTCTTTAGGTTTATGATGTGGGTTTTATTTATTTATTTTATGTCTTTTTAGCAAAAGGAGGTTCAGGTCATGAGGTACTGAGCCTCTTCCACCTAACCGTTGGACTTGAGAAAAGGGAATTGGGAAGGAGACATGTTGCGTTGCCAGGGAACTTATGGTATAGTTTAGCTGCCCTCTCAAAAGTTACCAAATTCGGGAGAACTGCCAATCTACTCCATTGAATACCTCTGTGTCGTATACTACTCGACTTAGTGATATTTTCATCTTAAACGTTGTATTCACTACCACCAAACTTGACGAAATAACTCTAGGAGAGCCAGTCCTTAAAATACTCTTCTTTATCGTTTGTAGTGTAACACAAAATTAACGTTCCTATTTATAAAATACGTTGCGTAAACTATTCAAGAAATCTTAATTTATTAATCTACTTTCAAAGAAATTCATTTTACGATAGTCTCTTTGTTGTTTCCATTGCGTTGGTACACCCGTAAGGCATGTGTAAGTTCTACCAACCGAGGATTTTAATATCGAACGACAATCACAGGCAGTCCAAGTCTTAACGAGTGTGGAGTTTTTTTGTTCTAAAATATTGGTGGTGGCTGCCCTGAAACACCACTCGAGTCCGACATTTTATTTTATTTTTTTAGTGCCCAAACTCTCGATAACTTGAGTATAGTGCAGTTGATGAGGGAAACCCCAACTGAAAACATCACTTAATTCGACCGAGCAGGGTTTCAATCCAAGCTCTACCGCTCAGCCAATGGGATCGTGCAAGCGAGGACGCCACCACTATTTAGAGCACCGCTGTCGGTGTGACTCGCGGCAGTTTCAAGTGCCATTTGGAGTATTGATCGCGAGGGCTTGTGGATACGTACTCTCACAGAAAGAAATTAGGACATTTTCCCACGAAATCGAAGGGAGCAAGGAAATTTGTTTAGAAATAGCCCAATTTCATAGATAATAATCACATCCTGGCCCGGGTAGAGGCGGATTTCTTATACAGGTTCTCAAGGCTTTGTCTAGGGGCGTGTTTATTGTAACAATAAATCGTGAATTTAGTGGGTTTTTTTTCAACTCTTATAATTTTTAAACACTATACTCAGAATAATCTATAGTTCGATAATAACTTGTACATGTATTTTTTTGCGTTAAATTACAAACATATTGACATTATATATGTATTATAACTCGCAGCTAACTTTTTGTCTTATCTAGGAACTTATGCAAAAAAAAATTTTGAATCCGCCTCTGCCTTAGGGCCCTTGATCGGAATTTATGGAATACGTCCCTTGCTTGCTTCCGGAGAGTAAATTAGTTTATTGTCCTCCACGTGGTCATAAGCAGTTTTTACTGTTTTTGACAATAAATTTATTATAACTGCTACGGGCAACTATAATTTATTCTTGACTGCTTATCATTTGTATCCTTCTTGTCCTTTTTCCTGTTTTTCCTTCTCGGAGGCGGAATACAAAACTCCATGCAGTGGACAACAGTTTTTTTTATTATAAAAAATATCTAGTCTAAAAAAATAATCGCAAAAGGAATTAAATATGTAATGACACAATCAAATAAAACAATTGGATGAATATCTGTACCTCTCCAACGTTTATTGAACTCAGGAAAAATTTCCTCACAATATGCTGTCTACATTCATTTGCGTCTTTCCCATAACATCCTGCTGTAGTACACATGGAACTAAAGGGTAACTGTTTAAGAAATCAGTTAAAGTTGAAACGTTTGCTGAGACTCATTTCTCTGTCACCAACATAACCATCAACGAACTAATAATCCATCAACTCCTCAACATTACAGCTATAACCTAAATTGAGTTAAAACGGATCTGCTGCGAAAGAAAAATCCTAAAACATTGATTTGTCGAGGGTTGCATTGACAATCACGCTCCCTGGGCATCTACGTTTTGAGAGGCGGAAAAAAGATGAGAAAATGTATCTATTTTTGTAAATTTTACACCACACATTTGGGGGGCGCAACTTTGTGTTATAAATCTTTGATATCATAATTAATTTTTGTTAATGGAATGTCCTGTGAGACAAAACATAAAGTTGTGTACGGAATTACTCCGTCCCATATTAAATTATGAGAACAAAAAAAACTAAATATTAAAAATATATTTTTTAAATTAAGAAATATACTATTTAATTTTTCCAGCTTTAAATATAAATTTGTTGATGACAATCAAAATATCTCGTTACAAATTAGTAAATATGACGTATTGCTTTTATTCGGTTGTCAAAATCTCTCGTCCCGTACCGACCCCGTTGATCGAAAGAGTGGAGAAAATTGCCCTTCGGCAAAGAATGGCCCTTTGAAGAACGCTGTTTTCAACTATTAGAAATATTTTCCCGTCCTTCGCAAAAGGAAATATCCACGTTTTCCATCAAAGCCGTCAAAGTTAAATTTTCAGATTTCTTCTAGCGCACTAACCGTATTTTATTCAGATAAAGTGTCACAAACGCGATTATTAGAATTTAATGATAAATTAAATGAGCTGGGTATTATTTCCAAAAGACTGGCGTATACAAGTAAAACGCTAAAAGCTGTTTACCTAAGTCAACGGGGTTAATTTATCTCAGTCTGGAAAACGTCTCGCTCACTGTTTTGTCTTTTTTAAATTGTTCACTTGAGCGCTACAAACAGGAGAAAACGATTAGCACAAAAAATAAAACAACAACAAACAAACAAACAAGAGAATAAACGAGTGCTAGAGAATTAGAAATTGTTTGTAGATCAGAGGAAGGCCGTTAATTGTGTCACTAGGAAACATAACTGCGCGCTCAAGTGACATAATTTTGCTCAAATCGTCGCCATTGGGAGCAATATAATTCGTCGGATATAACTTCTTCCGATCTCTAAAAGCCCTTCCGGCGATGGCTCATCAAAATATGTATAGTTAATAATTAACAAAAAAATTGAATTATGCCAATATATGAACGGATAAAAAAAATAATTTGGGTATCCAAATTTTTATACTTGTTAAATATTAAAAAAAAAACAATCTTCAAAATTTTAATTGATTGTATTTTATATTTGAGTCCAACTAAATTCCCATTCAAACACGATGAAGATTTTAAGGATGATTATGTTATCATCGCGGGGAAATTTATTTTGAAGATCAAAGTCCAAATATCAAATATATCTTTTGGGAAAAGCACCAGCGGTTGCAGACTGCGAACGAGATCTCGCACAGGTGTGGGGGGGGGGAGGGGGGGCGAGCGGAAGAGCCAAAAGACGACGACGACGACGAGATCGCGCTGTCGAATTGTAGGATTTATCTCATTTTCACGAAACTCTCTCTCCCCCCCCCCCCGGGGCGACACAAAACGTAGTTTTAGCGTTTTCACAATTTCTCAAGTGATGATAAAATAACACAGTTACATAACAAGTGCGTACTGTTATCATTTAATCGTAGTATAACAACGCATGGTACCTGTTATATAACTGAAAATTCGAGGTCAATAATAATAATAGAGTTAAAGACATAGTTGTAGTTCTCTGAACACTGATCGGTTAGAGGCGTATTTTCCACAAAAGGCGGGAAAGCCATTAATACTTTAATTATTATTAATCTCGATTTTCACTGCACATAACATCTACGATTTATTTTGAAATAATACACGGATAACAGTGCTTATTTCTTAAATAATTTCTTTTATAAATATTAAATCCGCCACTTGATCAGAATTTATGGGATGGTCCCTTGCTTGTTTCCAGAAAGTAGCTTCGTTTATTATCCTCCACAGTTTGCAACTTTTGCTATTTTACACTAAAGTTTATTTATTTATTTAGATATTTCACCGTCCCTCAAACGCTGCCGCCACGATATAGGGTTATGACTTCTGCCCCTTTATATAAAAATTCCTTTTTTCTCCCCGAGGGAAAACCGGAGAAAAACCAGGGCACTAGAGATAATGTACTCAGGCTGCATACAGAGAAAAATAATATATTATGAATGATAATAAACATTAAAGTAATTTTGTATTTTTATTAAGAAGTATGAAGTTGTTAAATGTATTAGTCTTAAACGGCGATAGGCCAATTGTTGTTATATGCTAACAAACAACAAAGGTTGTTTTTAATGAAATCGATGTGCAGGTCAATGACTCTGTTCGATAGAAAGCGGTACACGACGACTTTCAACTGCAAAGGAATCATTGAACAAACAGGACATTGACGCCTCTTACGCTCCACAAGTTTCTTACAACATCCCCCTGCGTCGGAAATTATTCGCAAAATCGATTGTCAAGAAGAAACTTTCTCTTCCACGTCACCTGTTTTTGTGGATCAACAAACTTTCAGTGGACCCCCTCCAGCCCCCACAACCTTCCTCTAACAAACAAAAATAGCATTCTAATATTTTCAGTTTGCGGCGTAGGAGAATTTTTTTTATTAGAAATTTTGATTTTATTGTACGTGAACAGTTCATTAAAATATTATTGAAATAAAAATTAAGAACTTGTATACAATTTAATACAACCGTTTAATTCCTGTGAAACGTTCTATGCTACATTCTACATCTCCTATTTCATCGAAGGTTGGAGGAAACGACTTTATGTTATAAATATATGACGTCAGAATTAATATCCGGCGAGAGAAAAAAGAAAGTTTAGTTTGGAATTAGTGCAATATGAATCATTTTATTATAATACTTAACATTACAATACTTAAAAAAATAGAGAAAATACTATTTAATTTTTCCAGCTTAAAGTAATTCGAATTTATTGATAAGAATCAAAATATCGCGTGACAAATATGTAAATATATGTGACCCGTTAGATTTATTCGACGTGCAACATTTTGCACGGCCCCAACACGTGCCGAAGAATCGATCTATCGAAAGAGTACAGAAAATGACCAGCGGGCTGAGATAAGTCGGACAGCGCTAATTTAATACTATTTAGATATCCACAATGTAAAATATAAATGCCTAATTCTTTACGATTTTTCATTAAGGTTTTATTCTATGTCCAACAATTATATACACGTGTTTTTTTTCACGTTCATCAAAAGTTTTCATACTTACAATATTCATTTTTTGTAAATTCCTAATTTGTTGTAAATTCCTTTTTAAACGAAATAGTTTCGCGGGCCGCTGGTATTCAGGCCGTACCAGAACGTTGCACATAATTGCACTAGGGCTAATGAATGCCCATCAAGTGATATAGACTTGCATATCGCTCAAACTTTCAAACATACAGATTAAAATTTGTATTTAAATATGAGCTTTGTCTTTGAATTTTGAAATATAAATATATTAAATAAATAAAAAATAAATTTATTATCAAAAAAGCAGTTACAAACTGCGTATGACCAAGTGGAGGACAATAAACTAATTTACTCTCCGGAAGCAAGCAAGGGACAATCTCATCAATTCCGATCAAGGGACCTAAGGCAGAGGAAATTTCAAATTTTTTTTGTGCATTAGTTCATAGATAAGATAAAAAGTTAGCTGCGAGTTATAAAACTAATAGAATGTCAATATGTTTGTAATTTTACGCAAAAAGTTATTATACATGTACAAATTATTATCAAACTATCGATTATTCTGAGTATTATGTTTATGAATCACAAGGGTTGAAAAAACACTAAATTCACGATTTATTGTTATTACATCAAATACAACTAAACTAATATGAGCCATAAGACAAAACAATCATGCAGGAAATTAGTTTTTTTTAAAAATTGATATAAGTTATTTAAAAAGTACTACAGCAATGGCGTGATAAAGTTAAAGACAGATTTAACTTCTATTAAAATCAATAAATTCTTTTACATTGTAGAAGCACTGGTGCAGGAGGTAGTTTCTAACCGCGGATTTGAAGATATTCAATTTTATAATGTCTTTTATATTCTTGGGAAAGGAATTCTATAGAAAGATTCCCGAATGATAAGGTCCTTTTTGGCAAAGAGTGGTTGACACTCTAGGGCGATGAATATTATTCCTATTGCGAGTATTGTGTTCGTGAACGAGACTGTTTCGTATAAAGCAAGGGTGGCACTTCAGTAATTCCGTCTTAACAAACACCACCGTTTCATAAATATAAATGCAGAGAAGTGTTAAGATATTTAATTCCTTCAATAAAGGTTTACAAGAGTTTCGGTGGTGAGATTTACAAATTATCCGAACTATCCTCTTCTGAATTCTGAAAGTTTGAATACTCTGACCGGAATTACCCCAGAAGGTAATGCCGTAACGTAAATGGGAGTAAACGTTTGCAAAATATACGCAACGGGAAATACGTGGACTAACTGCGTTAACTAAGATTCGGAATGCGTAACACAATTTGCTTAATTGGGAATTAAGATTGTCAATGTGACAATTCCATTTGAGGTTGTCTTGAATATGGAGACCTAAGAATTTTGTATTCGTAACAGTTTTTAATTGTGTTCCGTTTAACGAAAGAGATACCTGGGGTAAAGATTTTGTGATACTATTGTGAAATGACATAGACACTGTTTTGTCAGTGTTTACAATGAGACAATTTGCATGGAACCA
>NNCF01126182.1:394727-459648 GCA_002313205.1 Laupala kohalensis
AATTTTTACGATCAATAAAAATCCGTTCGCTCATTTTGTAGTGAATCTTCGTCATTGCCTTCAGAGCAAAAATTGTCCTCTGTGTCTGTTGCCTATCTCTCTCTCTCTCATTCGTCGTCGCTGGGAGAAGAAATTTTCGTGACTTTGAAGACGTCGATTCGTGAGTGGCTCCGTCTGAGATCGTCATCAGAGCGGAACTCTATATCCAACTCTTTTGCGTACTACTTTCGAGTAAAAGCAGTTCATCGACGGGAAAAAATGCGAGGAGACAACCGATAACCATTATTTTTATTTCAACCTAATTCGTTCGAACAAAATATGAGAGAGTCGTAATATCCGTAATTTTATATATTAATACACTAAATGTCCGCTAGATTTTTCGTTCCTTTTCCGGATGAAGCGAATCACACAAATGATGAAGAATCTAAGTACGTGACGTCAGAGGAGCATGAAAATAATTGTCTGATGTTTTTTAATTATTATTTAATCATTTTTCATCTTTCCGATGATGACAGAACTTAAAAATGGAAAAAAAAGACGCTACTCGATCTCATTTATGTGACTTGACTTCTTGAACTTGTTCTGACAAACGAAATCACTCACGCGTCTCCTAAGTAATAAACAATAAACAATGTGCGTAGGGAATGTGATAATCCATTGCGTATAATATTATGTGCTATTCGTAACTGTTATGATATCATTCTTATTTCGCTATTGCTAAATATGAAACGGAGTCAAACTTGTCTGCTCCTAGAAGATACAGGGAACAATTAATATCTGCTACTCAGGTACTCAGAGAAATGTCCTCAGGCCAGTGTACTTCGCTAAGTAATAATAATAATAAATTTATTGTCAACGAAAGCGGTTACAAACTGCGTATGACCACGTAGAGGACAATAAACTAATTTACTCTCCGGAAGCAAGCAAGGGACCATCCCATCAATTCCGATCAAGGGCCCTAAGGCAGAGGCAGATTCAAACATTTCAGCAAAAATTCATAGATAAGATAAAAAGTTAGCTGCGAGTTATAATACATATATAATGTCAATATGTTTCTAATTTAACGCAGATATGTTTGTAAATTTACATGTACAAGTTATTATCGGAATATAGATTATTCTGAGTATAGTGTTTAAAAAATCATAAGAGTTGAAAAAAACCCCACTAAATTCACGATTTATTGTTACAATAAACACGCCCCTAGACAAAGCCTAGAGAACCTGTATAAGAAATCCGCCTCTACCCGAAGGAAAACCGGAGAAAATCCCGGGCCAGGATGGGGCTACAGAATTAATGTACACAACCGTGTCAAAGTTGAGTACACATAAAACTAAATTAATATGAGCCATACGGCAACACAATCATGCAAGAAAATAGTTTTTGAAATTGTTATAAGTTATTTAAAAAGTACTACAGCAATGGCGTGATAAAGTACAAGACGAATTTAACTTTTATTAAAATCAATAAATTCTTTTACAGTGTAGAAGCACTGGTGCAGGAGGTAGTTTTTAACCGCGGATTTGAAGATATTCAATTTCATAATATCTTTTATATTCTTGGGCAGGGAATTATATAGAACGATTCCCGAATGATAAGGTCCTTTTTGGCAAAGAGTGGTTGACACTCTAGGGCAATGAATATTATTCCTATTGCGAGTATTGTGTTCGTGAACGAGACTGTTTCGTATAAAGAAAGGGTGGCACTTCAGTAAAATGCGGACTTTGAACTTTGCTCGAACTCGCCGAAAGCTGACGAACTGGAAGGAAAAAAAACAAATTCAAAAGTATTGTACTTATTTTCTCACAAACATTTCTAAATTGATCTATAAAAGAATATCCCTTTCCTCTGAAAAGAAGAAAAGAGAGAAAAGAACAGACTAAACGTCTCCGAACACAAAACAAAAAGACAGAAGCTGGATATGGTTTTGGGAAAGTTACAGAAATATACTTTTGAGACCTTCTTGTGAAGAACCCTTTACATTAACGTTCTGACGCAAACACAGGAAATACATGATTTCGTTGCTCGAATATCAGAATAATTAATCATTTTTGTCAGCGATCGAAAGAAAATAATGTCACAAAGAAAAAGTACAAAATAAAAAGAAAACAGTTATAAATCTCATGTAGTGATAATGGATCAATAGTAATGAAGAAATAATATATAAAATGGCAGAGACTGTGAGTGATCAAATCGGGGAATTAGCTGATCTTGAGGTCAACTGCCTTCATTAGCCTTCGCCGTACAGTTTGACGAAGGTCAAATTACTATTAATAGTTTTAACTTCACTTCAAATCGCTTAATTCACAAAATGAGAAAATTTGAGTAAAATTACTAATTAGTGGTGACGGCGATTCGTTTTAAATTTCACCTACGTTGTTTTCTCCTGACTTACGTCAACTGTTCGTCGGATTATGTCACCAACTACAGTGAGTAACAAGTTTTTCTTTGCAGCCAGTGAAGAGCTGTGACTAAATTAGTGTGAATAATTAGACAATACTAGCACGCAGGAAAATATTTATGAAATAGTTATCAGATATTTGAAAGTACAAGACGGTTTTAATTTTTATTAAAATCAATAAATTATTTTACAGTGTAGAAGCACTGGTGCAGACGGTAGCTTTTAACCGCGGATTTGATGAGATTCAATTTCATAATTTCTTATATATTCTTGGGAAAGGAATTCTATAGAACGATTCCCGAATGATATGGTCCTTTTTGGCAAAGAGTGGTTGCAACTCTAGGGCGATGAATATTATTACTATTGCGAGTAGTGTGTTCGTGAACGAGACTGTTTCGTATAAAGCAAGGGTGGTGCTTCAGTAATTCGGTCTTAACAAACAAGACCGTTTCATAAATATAAATGCAGGGAAGTGTTAAGATATTTAATTCCTTGAATAAAGGTTTACAAGAGTTTCGGGGGTGAGATTTACAAATTATCCGAACTATCCTCTTCTGAATTCTGAAAGTTTGAATACTCTGACCGGAATTACCCCAGAAGGTAATGCCGTAACGTAAATGGGAGTAAACGTTTGCAAAATATACGCAACGGGAAATACGTGGACTAACTGCGTTAACTAAGATTCGGAATGCGTAACACAATTTGCTTAATTGGGAATTAAGATTGTCAATGTGACAATTCCATTTGAGGTTGTCTTGAATATGGAGACCTAAGAATTTTGTATTTGTAACAGTTTTTAATTGTGTTCCGTTTAAAGAAAGAGAAACCTGGGGTAAAGATTTTGTGATACTATTGTGAAATGACATAGACACTGTTTTGTCAGTGTTTACAATGAGACGATTTGCATGGAACCAAGTCGAAAGGTTAGACAAAACTTTTTGAGCATTGGCATGTTTAGATAGTAAATTAGTGTCATCAGCAAAAAGAACCATTTTGCAATCTGATGTGGATGATGACATGTCGTTCACATACAACAAAAAGAGTGTAGGACCGAGAATTGAACCTTGGGGTACTCCGCAAGTAAGTGGCTTTGTTTCTGAAAGACAACGCTCAAGTATTTTATTTTTAGTATAGGATATTTCTACCTGTTGATATCTATCATTTAAATAAGAAGTTAGCCACTGATGCGCAAGTCTATGAATGCTAAAAGATTGTAATTTTGAAAGGAGAATTTCGTGATCGATGACATCGAATGCTTTGGATAAATCAAGAAAAACACCCCGAGGATTTTCTCCACAGTCAAGAGATGTGGTAACTTCGTTTAAGAAGGAAAATATGGCGCTTGTAGTGGAAAAGGATATCTGAAATCAGTGTTGATCGTCAGAGAGAATGTTATTTTTTGATAGAAAATCTAGAAAACGTTTATAGAACAATTTTTCTAGGATTTTTGAGAAAGTGGGTAGTAGAGATATTGGTCGGTAATTTCCAATATTAAGTTTGTTTCCTTTCTTGTGTAAATGTTTCAGTTTATCTATCTTAAATATGTTAAGAAACACTCCTTCCGATAAAGAACTATTAAATATGTTGATGAGTGGATTTAATATAGCGTGGGACGAAAAATAACAATAAACTCGGGTATATCATCTACGCCTGTTGAAAATTAGGTTTTTTTAATGAACATGATTTTCAAGATTTGGTTTTGGAAGTGAACATAGAATGGGACACGTAGGTGGATATGTTTGGAGGACATTGGTTTTGAGATGTTGGATTAGTTATTTTATTTACTTCTGAGAAATAAGAATTAAAAATAAATTTGCGATGTCAAGTGGATGTGATACGATTTTGCCATCGTTTAGTAGAGAAATGTGTTCTTCGCGATTTTCAGGTGACGTATAATTTTTAAAAATATTCCACATAGTTTTGGTCCGGTTGTTCGATTTTAGTATTTGCCTGTCATTTTCCATTTCTTTAGCTCAACAGACTACTTTTCGGAGAATAGTCTTATATTTACGGAAATAATCATGGAATTCGGGTGATTGCATATTGAGTTTTGAAAGATAATATAAACGGCGTTTGTTTTTGGAAGAAATTCTTTACCCCTTGGGTGATCCATCTATTGTACTTCATTGTGTTAATTAATTTGCGTTTTATTGGAAAGCTACAGTTGTAATGTTTTAGGAATGTTGAAATAATTACACTGAACTTGTCGTCGGTGTTGTGGCAATTGTTAACATCTTTCCGAGCATCCTCACGCAAATAATTTGTAAATATGGCTAAATTTTTGTCGTTAAACTCGAATACTTGTACATGATTTTAAGTGGTTACAGTTTATCTTCAATGGTCAACACTTGCGCAAGGTGATCTTTGTATCCGGTTCAAAACACTTCAGAGAAATACGAGATTTCTATGTTGACAATAATCTGATCTAGCGATGTTTGATGTGAACTGGAGATGCGAGTGGGGTCTTTATCGTAGTTTCAAGGTTGAAGGAGTTGATAAGATTCTTGAATCGATTTATGGGTGAATTTGCGTAATTGGAAGCACTCAGGAAATAATACCTATACCGGTGAAATTAACTGCAGAAAATTCGAACACGCTATGAACGCAAAAGTTCGCGTAGTCTGACAATTAAGAAGATAAAATAATACAACGAACGTAGATACACATATCTCCGTGGGGATGTTATCCTTTAAAATTTTATCGACAGTAAGAACTTGCTAAATAATAATTAGAAATATAAGTATCAATGATGTTGTTAGTTGAAAGCCAAAGTTCTGAGACATAGAAAATTGAATTGATGTTCGTGTAGAAGAATTTTAATGTCTGTCAATTTGTTTGAAAGGAATTGCACATTATGAAAAAATGTATTTATTTTATTTTCGCAAAGAGTTTGTGATTCTCGAGAAGTGGAATCGAAGTTAGATTGTGGAGGAGGATATGAATTTGGTACAGCTTCCAGTCCCGGATAACGCCCGCTCGCCGAACCCGAACGCGATTGTCACCTTCGAGTACCACATCGTACTCTTGAGCGCAAGTTGTAACTGTGTATGGGGGCGGAAGGAGATGTGGATGCAGGAATAGATGAGGGGGATTGAGATGAGGAAGGACAGGGGAGAAATGTGTGTGGGGATGGGAAGGGGAGACGGTGATGATGAGGCAGAGGGAGGTGGAGGAGTGGGTGAAGGAGCAGGTGGATGATGTGAGGTCAGATGTGAAGCTAGAAGAGAACCGAAGTGATGTTTTCCAGACGGTCTCAGGTGTAAACCGTGCTGGGTAAAGTCCTTGGAAGTCAGGCGTGGTTGCTAATAAAAAGAATGTGATTTTTGTGTCTGCCAGGTGTTGTTTTGGCGAGATGTTGTCCAGGTTAATTTGTGGAACGTTTAAGCGTGGAGGTAGGCTAGAGAGTACAATGTCTGTGAGCTGAGAGACCGTTTTTAGTTTTTGTAGATGTTCAGTCGTGTTGAAATGACCACCCAAGTTAATATCATTCTGCCCACCTATGATGATTTCTGTGTCCCGCTCTGTGAAATTCTTTAGTGTAGTTCTCGAATGACTTCAGTCAAACGAGCGTTTGGATTAAAGAAACCGGAGACTGAGAACTGACTGGGAAGCAAACCACGCAAAACGAAGGACATGTGACGACCGTGCGAATTAGCTAATACGAGTAAGTTTGATTTATGCGTGGAGATTCGAGCTGCTCATGGCTGAATGTTAAAGAAATTCGAATCTTTGTAATTCTGAACACTGGTGCTTTCTTTATCGACCTGGATAAGGAAGATTTAGAGAATAAATGGAGAAACAAAATAATAACAAAGAAGAAACCTCATGAAAATAATTCTTTAATTAATTGTACGCATGAGAAAAAGAAAGTGAGGATTTAAAAAAATAATGAAATGACTATTTTCAATAGTCTTAATATTACTTTTTTATTAATCACATTTTATGTTGGTTTAAAGTGAGGCCTCAGAACTAATTGCGAACAGATTTTATGAACAAATCCACGAATAGATTTCATCAAATTTCGTTTCTTCGGCGAAGCGCCGACAATGAAGGTCAAACATCCGAACAAAAGAACGCAATATAGTTTTAATACACAGAAATCATACTTCTTAATTTGTTCTTAATTTGCGTAGAAACACTAATGTCTCTTTCATTTCAAATGTGGTGGGTCTTTCTTTTCTACGAAATATCTTCCAGCTTTTTATAAAAAATTGTTTTTATGTAAAGTAATGCTAACCTAACTCTATAATAACTTAAAATCAAACCTAACCTAACATTATTGTCAGCATAACGATGCATCGCGAAGAGAGGGCTTAAATTCCCGTAATGACTGTAATTGTGGTAATGATAGTTTGAGAAGTGTATTTATGGAATTTAACGACTAACTATTTTTGTTATTTTTTAAATTTGCTATTGTTGTAATTAGTGAATTTTGCAGACAGACAAACGCACAATCTTTCGCATAAAATATTCCATTTCCAACGTTTTAGTATAAAACTACAATCTTTAGATGGTTTGTGAAAAACGGATTCCTTTGACGTGTAAAGGGTCATTATACCCTAAAACGCAAGAAGAATGTTTCATACAACTATTCAAATGTATTTCACTACTCTGACGATCTTCCTTGAATTAAGGACGCATTCAAAGCAACACCAGACGAGAATGTATTCGTGAATAAGCTAAAACGAACCGTCTCATGACCATTACCCAATCGATCTAAAAATCCTACATGCATATTGCAGTTCACCTTCGACGAGGCGTCATTCAGTTATTACGACAAGTGGAAATAGATTCTCTAAACATAAGTTGAAACCACAACCTTCCGATCGATTCGTCTTCCACGAACTTCAGCTTCGAGAATTAATTTTTGGTCACCACACTTTGATTCCTTTCTTCCTTACTAAAATGTACAAGTGCCTTTCTCTGATGTCTAATTCTACTGGATTGAGAAAATACGTTAATTTTGGACAGAGAAGTTCATTATTACAAACGTTGCACATCAGAAATGATGTTTATTTAAATTTATTGTCAAAAAACAGTACAAACTGCGTATGACCATGTGGAGGACAATAAACTAATTTAATCTCCGGAAGCAAACAAGGGACGTATTCCATTAATTCCGATCAAGGGCCCTAAGGCACAAGCGGATTCAAAAATTTCAGCAAAAATTACTAGATAAGATAAAGAGTTAGCTGCGAGTTATAATACTAAAGAATGTCAATATGTTTGGAATTTAACGCAAAAATTTACATGTACAAATTATTATCGAACTATAGATTATTCTGAGAATAGTGTTTAAGAATTGAAATAATACTAAATTCATGATTTATTATTGCAATGAACATGCCCCTAGACAAAACCTAGAGAACCTGTATAAGAAATCCACCTCTACCCGAAGGAAAACCGGAGCAAAACCCGGACCAGGATAAAAAAATACACGCGGGAGTTTGAATTTACGCACAGACACTGAAAAACTATCTGGTGGATACATCTAGTGTTACAACATGTTTGTGTAGTTTCTGCTTTTGTTCGTAAATATATTTTGGTTTAATATCATGTTCAATTGTTCTGCTGTGACGTTTCGTGTTATTATTTGAATCACGTGACGACCACTCAAAACGAAGTCGGAACGTTGCGAGTTTTTATAACGAAATATATTTTATTGAAAGTCCTTAAAAGGACAAGAATCATTTATTTAATTTGGCGTCTAAATAACTCAAATAACCTTGAAAGAATTCGGCAAAATATTTCATGAGCTCTAGGTTAATTTTTATTGTAATTCGAGAGAAAGGAACTGCTCTAGTTATCTAGTCTATCTCTGAACTGAATCTCAACAAACCGAAACTTCCGAGCGACGTCGGACAGGTTCGCTTAGAAGACGTCTACTCGATAAATTTTATCTTTTCAATGATCTCGCGGTCGAGAGTCGATCTGTTTATAAAATGGCTGAAAACGTTGAACCGGGTAATAAATTAGTAGTCCATTTTATTAACTTCAGACAAAGGTCGGTCACTTTATAAAGAGGCTGATAATATTCAGCCATTTAATAATAAAAAAATATAAACTTTATCGTCAATAAAGCAGTTGCAAACTGCGTATGATGTCGCGGAGGACAAGAAACTAATTTACAATTACTAATAAATTAAATTAATAGAATAAATGTTTTTCATTCACTGATGAAAACAAATAGATGCGTAGATCTCATTGATTCCTTTGTTACTATAGAAAAGTTTAAAACAATCAATAGCACACGATTCTCATTCATATCCTTCTCGAACGAATAGGAAGAAAAAAGAAGAAATGCTAATGAGATTATCATAATTCCATTNATAGGAAGAAAAAAGAAGAAATGCTAATGAGATTATCATAATTCCATTTTGACTCAGGTTTTTCTCCGGTTTTTCATCTGGTAGGGAGGATTTTATACTCGTATTCCCTAGGTTCTTAGGAGCGGTGGTCTATTGGAATAATTAAACTTGAATTTACCGTTACTTTAATTGTTACTATTTACAAACAATGCATTCTGAATAATCTCCAGTGCGATAATAATACAAAGTGCTTGTGAATTAACTATTTTGAGTTTTGTTACATTACAAATTTGTTGATGTTCTCTTCATCTATAACATGTAGCTATTTTTATTCCGATATCTGAGGAGTAAAAAGTGGAGCTAAAATGCGAAATCCCTGTCCTCTGCCTGAGGGTCCAGTGATCGGAATTGCTGGGATGGTTCCTTGATTCCTTCTGTAAATTAGTTTATTTTACTCCGCGTAGTTATTCAACTTCTTTTTTGACAAAACATTTATTTATTGTTATGAATTATCGTAAGAGATATATTATGAAGTGGATAAAATAACATTTCATTGGAAGAGTAACGAAGAAGATGAAAATGTGTCAATTACTGTGAACTGTACTTCCTTGTTGCAACAAATGGAAAGCATCTTCTCGGTCTTCATAGTCTCTGCCAAACGCACGTACCAAATTACTCATTAATTAATTAACCAGGAAACCTCTTTTAAAAATCAAAATATAGAATACGCCTCGGCTTTAAAAACACCGATTCTCTCACTATTGAAAAGGAAAACAAACAACATATAATTTGTATTTATATGGATTGGGAAACGGACAAATTCAAATATTTTTTGTTTTTGTAAGCTGAAAATATTGTTCATACGCAGTTTGTAACTTTTGCTTTTTTTGACAATAAAGTTTGTTTATTTATTAATTTAGCTTTGTTCTCTATTGGCTTTTGCGTCTCGTCACATGTTTCATATGTTTGAGCGCTGACGCTGACGTGAGGACGCGTGTTAGTCTTTCACCTGCAGAAGCATCGCAAGCGAATTTACATTCTTAATGCGGGAAACGTAAAAATATTGCCTTTTTTTCTGCCTCACAGGCAACTCAGCATTTTATCCCTCACTGGCAATTAATGCAGTTAATAATCTACATAAATACAAATTAAATGTTGTTTGTTGGTCTCAAGCGCATCATTTGAGAAGAAAAAGGTTATTGGACCGATTTGGCTAATTTTTTAAAAATATTTGTAAAACTCACAATAAGCTTTTTAGGAAAAGAAAAATTGCCCGGAAAATTGGAAAAACTGAAAGTGATTTTTTTCTGTGGGATTTTTGTATGAACTCAAGACCATAAAACTCACGATTCGAACGATGGATTCGATGCGTAATTCTTTTTTTGTTTTGTTAGTTGTGGTCCTGGAAAAGTTTTCAGGAAAAACAATCGGAAAATTCGGACAAACTGCAATATTCATAATTTTCGTATGCACGCTCGATCATAACTGACGATATTTGGTTGATTCTTAATTTGTTTTTGTTTTTTCACTAGAATTCACATTNGTACTGCCGATAGAATTCATCTCGCATGGAAAATTTACCATCGGCGTTCTTCTCAATGTATTCCTCCTCAAATTGAATATCGTTAATAGATACAATGATCACTCAGAAATACGTTTTTTTCCTTATTTTTACTTTGTTTTTACACATTTAAAATAGCTTTTCACAAATTCACAAAACGGTCACAAACAAATTTATTGAAATTTGGACCGAGAGGACATCGTCTGTCGGGTCAGCTAGTCATAAAAAAGTTTCCCCGGTATTTGTGATCTTACTATTCAACGCTTCTTTATAATTTAGCGTAGAAAAAAAAAGTTCACCAAAAAATATTTTCATATAATTGGAAACATTTTTATAGACCACATCGCACCTAACCTCACTTCTCTGACAAATGTTGCGCATTTAACGCAGTTTCTGTTCGTTCGACACTCAATTCGAATAGGATTCACTTTTTTTCCTTTTTATATTACTCTCTTTATTTCAACACGTCAACTTTTAATACCTTCCTTTTTTCTTCGATAAATCTTTTTGTAGATTTGCACATGTTGTCGTCAACTTTTAGTGGAATGGCAGGAGGAAACAACGTAGCAGTTAGAGGCACGAAATCAGAATTCCACCATCGGAGACGGATTAAAAGGAAGAGAACTAGTTTGAAAAATATATTTTGTCAAAATTAGTTTTGACCGCATTCAAAATGACCAGTAGTAGTGAGCAATAGTATTGTGGCAGGAGCACATTATAATTAAAGGGCTGAGGGAATAATGCAAGATTATCATAGGAAACCTGTGCAAAATTATGAGAGTGGTGTCTCATCAATCCTCGCATACCATTTTAGAATATAACNTGGTGTCTCATCAATCCTCGCATACCATTTTAGAACATAACCAACGCCATCTCAAGAACAAAAAGGATAAAATTATTTTATTGGTATTTCGGTTGGAATTCTTAAATACACGTGATTCTAAATATCAGGATATTATTGATGCTTTTGCATGACAATGTGTTTAGTAAACCCGAAATTCCGGAGTTGTGAATTGGGATCATTTATTTCTTCTAATCTCAGTTTTCTTTTGGTCGCTTCGTCCGAACAGGAATTATTCCAATATGTAATGATGTACACTTCTTCACATCCAACCAATTCGATCAGTCGTCGCTTGGGACTGGAAACACAGTGAAATTGTTTACGAACTAAGAAAAGAGAGATTTTTGTTCCGCATCCATTCGTACTATAAAGGAAATTTGCCCTCCGATTGTCCCGTGCGTCTGTGCAAAAGATATCACAACAACTGGACGCGGGATTTCACTTTCACTGATATGACGTTTATTGTGGATGGTTTAGGATTGTTGATTTATTATTATTATGCGGAATATTTTTTTGAATGTTTTGTGTAAATTTTGCGACCTGTGGCGATGAGTATCGAGGAATCGAAGGAAAAAAAATCGATCTTTTGAAAGAAGTGTTCGATTACGGCGCACAAATGGCAAAAAAGAGGTTTGAGAATATTTTTCTTATCTCAAAAGAGTTCGCGACTGCACAAGTTAATAACTAAAAGTTTTTTAAAGCAGATTTTAGCGAGGAAAACCTAGAAGTGTAATTTAAATAAGAGAATACAAAATCTCAATCAAATTAACTCGTTCTCCGTTCCGCGTGATTAACGCGTAGAGAAGCGGTATTTAGCTTTTACAAGACGAGCTTATTTTTATAAACATAAACATAATGTTACTTAAGAACGCAAATAAAACGAGGGATTGAAACGTTGCATTTTATTTGTGTTCTCAAGTAAATATATGTTTATTCGTTACTCTTGTAAAACGTGTAGACGGAAAAAGATGACTCTATCGTTTACCCCAAGTGGTAGTTAAGGGGCTAGCATGCTTGCTTGCCACTGAGACACGGCGGGGCCAGAAGAAGAAGGAAAAAAAAAGATCAAATGTAGAGCTGTGATTATTGAAAAGTGAACCCTCTCCACGCGGGCAAAGTTGCAGGTAGACCTCAGGTGACCTAACCTCCGTGGAGTACGTAAGGTGAAATTTTTCCCTCGTACGTCCGAATGAGGAAGTGAAAGCAGCTCACCGCGTCGTCCAAGCGCAGCTCCTCCACATCTTCGTCGATGGAGCTCCGAAAAGTGCTTCTGAATCGCTCCCAAACCCACGCCATGGGCTGCTGGCGCCTCCCACGACCACCCACGCGGACGGCGCCACCTCGGGAGGAGCCACGGAAGAGCGACGACGGTGCGCCCGCGGCTGCTACTTGGCACTCCGACGGATCCCAAGCGCCAACTCTGTTGGCGACGGCGCCATGACGCCGACCGCTCACCGCCTCCACGACGACTGGCGATGTCTCTTCTACGATCCACTCTTGGTTCTCATCGCGTTGTTTGCACGCGAATTGATAGACGAGTGTTTTGCCAGTTCTTTAATCTCGACGAGTACAAAAATATTCTCTCTTTTAACACTTTTAACTTCGTAGATGTGTGTACGTTTCGTGTTTGTTGCGCATATTGAAGAAATCTGACCCTCTGCACCAGCGCTACATCGTTAACAGATGCCGTGGCGGGACTGACCAAAAGCCGGCGACCAAAGCGTTCCACCCCCACCCCCCACCCCTTCGATCGCGTTCGTGTTGCTTGGAGACCTCCGAGTGCCGCCAATCGGACAGACGGCCGGTCGGCCGGCCGGCCGGCCATGACCGCTTTTCTGCTGCCCCTCAACCTTTGCTCTTACGGCCTGTTGCTACTATTCTTCTATTTCTTTATTTATTTACCCAATCACTTATTCATTCAAAAGTTTTAAGGTTGTAAATAAATAATTAAAGGCTCTCCACGAAGCCGAAACGTTGTGAGCTCTTTTCGCAACAAATATAAACATTAAACATCGTCCATAAAAAAGTCCGTGAGATTTTCATTATTTATTGAATTGGATTCTACAACGGACGTCAATTGTAGTAGAGTTTTACGATTGTATTTAATAATAATAATATACACATCGCCATCACCAACAACAATAATTTGCAACTATCGTACAAAAATTAAATTACAAAGTACATTGACCTTTGTTTCGAATTTAAGGACATGTGGAAATATGACAGTGTGAGAGTAATCTCAATAATACTGTCAAACATGGGAGTAGTAACCAAGAACCTGTTCAAATCGTTACACGAACTGGATCTGAAGACACAAAACTTCCAACTGATGTTGTGTCTTCAGTTGTCCTAAACACATCCCGCATCGTTCGGCGATTCTTATACACGTGACGTTTGATGATAACTCCTTGATGTTTATCTCCCAAACAAAATTATCATAAATGCGGTTAAGACGAGTCTCTGGACTTCTCCAACCACAAAGAAACCGACAGAAAGTCGTGAACAAGATGGAAAATAATAATAATACGAATTTATCGCTTTTCAAAAATATGTGCAATGAACGTACGAGATGCTAATTGGAAAATAATACGTCAGTCGCAATTGCCAATACACACGGCGAAACAACATGAATAATGAAATTTACTTTTTGAAAGTAGTTGTTTCTAACTCAAAATTGACAAATACTTACTTAAATATTACAAATTAACAAATTACAAATGAAGACTACACATACAAATACAACCCGACTTTTTAAAATCTGGATTTGAATCGACAACAAATGCGTTAAGTTTTGCTTCGCGAAAGTTCTTTACTGAGTTGACGTCTAATTAGTCTAATTAGTGGTTATGGTATTTATTTTCTTACTCCTTGAGATCGTGGTGCAACTTTAAATATAACGTTTCTCATTCTAATTGTCTCTGACAATATTAGTTTATTTTACTTAAGACGTGCAGGTTGTATTACAGACAATCAAAACCACACGTACATCTCTGGTTTATTTTCATAATGAGTAAAATAACACATTTATATTTCTGTTGTCGAACGACACTTCAAGTTTATAAAGGAAGTTTGATATTTGTCATTGACTTATGTGTTTAACGTATTTACGATTTAATTGGGAGGCGAAACAGTAACCTTGAAACGTTGTTCGCCAACTATTATTTAAAAAATATAAATAATATTCTTTTATTCATTCATTCATTGATTCATTCAAAAGTTTAACATTTAATATATTGTGCGTCTATAATGTCTGCGTTGAGTTATGCAACGTCGAAATGTTACGCGTTCTCTTCACTCTATTAATATCTAACTTTCTCGTAATTATGGTACTCTGTGAAATCGTAGTGTAAACAACACGCACCAATTGACGGGGGGGGGGAGTAATAAAGCACATTTTTGTTTAAAAAAATACGGTTTCCAACATCTCAATCAAATCCTTTTTAATACTACAACTAAAATTATTTTAAAAACTGCGTGGACGGATATATAAGAATATATGTAATACAAAATATCACAATTATTGAGGAAATATCATTGATTAAATTTAAAGGCTTTCCTTCATTTTTGTAAAATGTGATATAAATACGGCGGGTTTTCTTTTTTCCGGATAATTGAATGTTGAGTAAATATTTTTTTTTATAATGGGGAGGGGTCAAATCATTTCTTCCTTTGTACCCTGGCCCTTTTTCCTGCGTTGGGGTAAATTGTGGTGACGACTGATTGTTAGTGTCATAGTCACTAAGGACTCTGCAAGAATACAAATTGTTATCTTCGAAGTTTTCAAATGTAATTTATAAAGGTGTAAGAAGCTCTAAGAAATAGTTATTTCCGCATGAAGAGAACAGTTTTGAACGTGAGAGAAAGAAATGATTTATTCAATCCATTGGATGTGACATTTTAACTTTTCGATGTCACATCCCATCCTTATTGTATCAGAGCTACGGATTGGGATGTCAGAAGATCTGAAGGTATGGATTTCCTGTGGATGTGACATCCAGTCCTAAATAATAAATAATTATAATAAAAAATATTCAATTATAATATTGCAATTTTTACAGCTGTATAAGGGAGGTGTACGAGCTCCGTTCAAATACAGTTGTAAATTATGGGAACTATTTCATATGAAATGAGATGATGTGGAATTGAGGTTAGGTTAGGTTGTTGCATTGCGGTGCCAACGGATGCTTTGCAGAATATTGAACGAATATATTGAACCAACATTCAATACATAATAATATTCATCTATTGATAGAAATATTGGTCAACCGTGACAATCATTATTATGTCGATTGTTCTTCCCTAGGCCATTGATTCATAAGGTTCTGACAACCTTTGAAGACAAAGATGAACATCGATAGGACCCGATAGCGATCACGTGACTTAGAGCGTCCGTATTGATGCTTTGCTCTCATTTCAACACTTTTCAAGTAATTCGACATTTCGTTCACCCCAAGGAACGAATCGTTCTTCCTTCATTGTTAACTGAGTAAGAGCATCAACATGGCCACCGTTGTCAGAACTTTATGTATCTACGGCCTTGATTCTACTCACGTATTCATCTATTGAAGCGTTTTTGAATCGTTATCTCTTAATTTTCCTGCGACTTCACTTACGTAACGTTTTAAATTTTGTGAAGAAATAATTGTCCGTCCTTCAACTGTCAGTACAATTGTGAATTCTACCGCGCGTGATAAACAAAGCAAAGAAATCGATCATACTACAAACAGACTGGCCAACAATTAATCGCATGACGCGCTCATTGAATGTCCAGGAAAGAGAAGAATGAAAGCGGGCAATATGTACACCACATACATACATAATGGTAATTTTATGGTATTTTCATAATTTTATGAAAATTAACTTTTAGTCAATATTTCAAGGGCAAAGACCATTATAAACCTTCTTCTGCGTATCCTTCAACCATAACCTTATGTATTGCCATGGGAGGAGTCAATTCATACGAAAATATATTCACAAGAAATGTATAAAAAGAAATAAGGAGAGAGCAGACATTAACGCCATTTCAAATTTCCTCACAGTTTTTTATGAGAATTTCAGATACATTTTATTAATTCGTCATATCAATTTGAGAAAAAGAAAGTCTTTGCGTCCGTTTCATTCATTCAATACTCACGTGTGCCCCCGACTCCTGACGAATATAAATTCGCAACTCCTGTACAAACTTTGATACAAAGGATCCGGGTCATGTTTCGACACACGTTTTACAGATACGAAACTACATATCTACTTTACCACTTATGGGTCAAAATCTTGTGTTACCCGACCCCCTTGTCTGCGCCCTATCACTGTATTCTCCATTGGTTTCTGTGTGCTGTTTTACGTCGTATGATTTCGACGTTGTTCTACCGAATGAGCGGCAACGTGGGAATTGGGAATTTCGGGGAATGCAACACACGGATAGAGAAGGATGCTCACGTTGGGAATGTTCTTTTCTTGACTAAAAGAGAGACGGGAATATTATAAAAATCAAGGGACGACACGAATGTACCTATTGCAAGACAATAATAAATTAATAGCAACAAAAGACAGATATAATGCATTCAAGGACCCTGTGTGTGACGAGGGATGTCTAGAAAAGCGAGACATAAATCGTAGGACAGGTATTTCCAGAAGGAGGAGCAGAATGAAGTAAATACCGTGATAACTAAAAAGAAAAGAAGAGGAGAAATATTCACATAATGACGCTGTTGAAGATGTGGATAACATGTAACGGTTTTTATACGTACCAATTGATGTGGCGAAATAAAATTCTAAAAATTGTTAATTGTATTCTTTGTGATGTACTTGGTGATGCTGATGCCTATAAGAACTCGATCACCACTCACCAAGACGAGGAATCGTGGACGAGAGCAGCGATACGACTGCCATCTCCAAGTCCATTCGTTGGGGGGCTGCTGGTGATGTTGCTGCTGTGTGTCGGAGTGCGTCACCGAATGGGCGCCGCCGTCAGGACGCATGGTAGCCGCTACCAACGGCTGGGGCATCGTCCACTGGAATGGAAAGAACATACCTCCCCTCACCTCTCGAACGAGAGTGAATTTTCGTATGAATTGTATATGTATTGTACATATACTCATTACAGATATTCACTTAAACATTAATTACATTTCCAATATAATTGAAGTGCACATTAATAAATGAAATTACATCTTTTCAAATTCATCTCGTGAAGGGAAGTGAAGCGAAGAAAAACACTTCTATAATTTAAGTTCAATCTATATCTACATGCAATAACGATACTAAAAGGATTACGTGAAATATGAAATAAATTATGACATTTTAAGAATACATTAGAAATATATAAATTTCCATTAATCTAACAACCCAAAGGAAAACTCTCTAGTGACTACTTTCGTCATACATTGGCTCTTCGCGAAAACTGGACAGCTCCTGTTTCTTGAAATTCAAAATGTTCTAAACATGAATATAAACAATTTTGTTGTACATAAAATTGCTAAACAACATTTCCGTACGTGGCACCGTTTTTTGAGATACAATGAAATTTTTAAAGCGCCTACTTCTCTTCAGCCAATGAGGCAATCGCACCGAGTTCGGGAAGGAAGATAATAATTCGGAAAAACGGTATTTCAATATGGAAATATGTAAGTACTTAGGTTTTGAAGTACTCTGCGTCAATGCGATGGGAGTTAGTTTTTCTTGAGAAAAAAATCCAGAAATCGTGCGTACATACATGTATTCAATTATCCCTCGCTTAATATTGTATGGGTAAGCGAGAAATGTTCTAATTATACTTATCAAACAGGAGGAATAGATCTCGACGGAACCCCCGAGTTTTTGGATGCAATAGTAATCTGATGTGTGTGTAAATCGATATTGATTTTGTAAAGCGCGAGTAGGCAACCCGCCACATTGTCCCTTCACCTATCTACACGCTGTCGAGTGGAGAACGGTACCTTGATAAGAAATAGCTCCTTTTAACGTGAATCCACGCGTCAATCGTCTTGTGAGTTTTGGAGAAAAGTATTCTCTCACAAATCCCATTTTTATCTCCTGTGTTCATTAATCATTTTGTCTCTCTAGCATTAAATAATGGAGAACGTGTTCATGTGAAATATTGAAATGATCGAAAGAAGAGTAAAATTGAATACGAAGATATAAAATCGAGTTTGTGTTTGGTTTGTGATTCTATACCGGGTAATGAAGACAAATAGATCTAGAGAGAAATTCCCTTCAAAACTGAGATTTGAGGATTTTTTAATACAACTACACCTCAAACATAAAATGTATATTTTGCTAAGTATACGTTTTTTTATGACACATGTCAGCTCGAGCTCATGTTATGATGTTTAGATAAAAAAAGGAAAACAAACTTTTCAAAAGGTCGAAAAAATGCTCCGCGAAATTAAAGTAAATTTATTCAGGAAATTTTTCATCAAACGTTGTGTCATAAATTGTTTATATGCTGTTGACGTGGCATGTCCCCGTGATAAAGTACAACATGAAAACATTTTATTAGGATACTAAATTTTAAAAATACTTCATAAATATTCAGAAATGCGCTACTTAATTTATACATTTTGAAATACAAATTTGTTGACGAGAACAATAAATAAATACAAATAAATATGACCCATTAGATTTATTCGTCGGGGCAACGCTTTGTCAAACCCCATCATGTGCCATTGCGATCGATCGAGAATGGCTCGAGGGCTGAGGGAAGTTGAACTGCGTTGGCTTTCGAGATTAAAGATCGTCTCAACTGTCGAGACTAATGGCAATCTTGAGGTGGGATTTCTGGACGATTACAATACTTTTTCTTATTTGAGAAAATTACCCGAATTGCGATTCTCGTCTTTATCATTGTCAACTGACGACCATTTTCTCGTCCAACAACAAGTGACACGCGAAACAGTTTCTTGATTAACAATGGAGGGAGGCTTCATTGCAGAAACGTATTATTTGGCGTCACGCAGCCCCCTTGTGCGACAATTCGTAATCTCCGTTGTAAGAAGTTGTCTGAAGCAAATTAAGGCGCGTTTGTTTATTAACATCATTATGAGAGGAGGATATTTGTGGTACAATGACATTTGAGCTCGTTCCTATGAAGGAGACTAACTTTGTGTAATTACGTTCATCGTGACATACAACAAAATATCTAAGAGGTCTCAAAATATGACCATAAAATACTGCATGGAATGAAATTTATAAATGAAAAAAATTTCAGGAAGTTGTTTTTAATAATTTAAAATGTTTACCCCCAAAGTGTACTGCGTATAATATTACTCTTTTAATGCTTCCGAAGCAGATGCTCTTCCAGAATAGATTCAGTAAACTTCCGAATACTTAAGAGAATAGTTCGCTTACTAATAAATCTCACCGCTGATATTTATTTTCGTGCGAAATTTAAATTCATGTGAATTTCTGTGTTTAGGGAATTAAACATTCTCCTTCTCCCCCGTATTTTTTCTTCATTTATTTATCTCCAAGAGGTTCCCTTGTCTTCAACAATAGTCATTACAAGGATCAATTTTAATACATCTCTTCTAATACTGAATTTTTCTTTTGGGTTATTTAATCTGTAAATGTGACCCTAATAGTCCCTACCTGTATTACAAATCTATTAAAGATATCGAATTTTTCTTTACTGTTGAATATGCGTTCCCTATCTCTTAAATTTAACATATCAATTTTCTCATAAATTTTCAAGAATTGTGCCCTCTCCGTATAGCGCTTTACATTCCCGTGGTATGTGGGCAGCAGTTCCCTCACCCTCTTTGGCATACACAAGTCTCGTTATCAACTTTTCCTATTCTGCGGAGGTAAGTTCTAAAATTTCCATGNTGTGGGCAGCAGTTCCCTCACCCTCTTTGGCATACACAAGTCTCGTTATCAACTTTTCCTATTCTGCGGAGGTAAGTTCTAAAATTTCCATGACCTGTTATAAACTCTTTAAATATATTGCTAGTCTGGAACCATTTTCTGATTTTCCTCACAAACTGGACGTTTTTTAATACGCGCGTATGTCTTTCTACCCTTAAATGAATTAGTCCAGCGTATCTGCCAAGCGCTCATTAAAGCTCGTGTTTATTGGCTTCTCGCATTCTTGTCTTCGTTTTCTAATTCCTGTCATCCCCATCGTATTCATATTTAAGACGCGGTGGTATTTGTTGAGGGTGGTTTACAAAAGTGTCCCCGATGAATTTCGAACGACGTTCTCGTGTTCATTCATCGCGAAGTAAATTCTCGCAGAGAAAACTCTGGAAGTTAACATTCTCCTCCTCTTCGTCTGAAAGAGTTATACCGTCCTGTATCACCACCTTACGCTCCATCTACAATTTTATCTATTTTATTGATTTTAGTAAAAAGTTAATGAGTCATCACATACGTCATGAGTCAATAACATCTCTTTACATATTTTGTGTAATATCATTCATCTTAAGTTTAACATTGTAAATTTATTAAGTTTCTTATTCCTTCCATAGTTTATTACGCTTATGTCATAAAATTAACTAACATATGAAGATTATTTTGAGGCAAGCTTTTTTTATAATTTTCTTATAGTGTACAATAGTTAGTTCTTTTTATCTTGCTATTGGGATTTGAGAGGCCGATTGGCCCTTTCACCGTGTGGGCTTAAGGGTCGGTATCACATGTGCCTTCGTGTGAGGCATGTCATCTATGTACGACCCGAATGGAGATGTGTCCGGACGGGAAATCTCCCGGATTGGAGCCCTCGATGAAAAGGGCGTACATAATACACGGTCGTGTTAGGCAAAGAACATCAAAGGACATGTTAGCGGTCGTGCTCCTGGTATCAATTACTCTGAATATTACTGACCACTTCTACTAACCCCTTCCACGTGGGTAAAGTTGTAGATAAAACCCATCTAATTTGCCCACCTATACTAATACCATTCTACCCTCCTACCTCCCATCGCTCCATGTAGATAAGCTTCAATAGCACCAAGCTACATTTCCCTCCCATTTACTTTAAATACAACAATGAACATGAAGCAGCGAGAAAATGTAGATGGGAAATTATAAGAATTAATTACGAATTATAGAGAGTGGAGGTCTTACGTTAAGTTGAAAATGATGAGGAAAACGGATGAAAAAAGTGTGACTTCCGATCTCTGAAACTCTGATGTAGCAAAAATGCAACTGTTCAAAGCTATTGTGTATTTAGAACATACTGCATTTATCTAAAAAACTTCATAGAAATATGCAACGATGTAGTGAGTATCTAAATTGCTCGTAGATTTATTAAATTTGAAAAAAAATCATCTTTTTAGTACAATCGCTTATAAAAGCGACGATTTTAAACATTGTTAAATATTTTATTATGGAATTTCTGTAGACATTATTCATTTTCTTAAATTGTTTGAATACTTCATCATATTTAAATAAGCCAAAACTATGGATAATATTTCTTATACACATAAAATATTTTTGTAGGACATATTTTACACAAAACCTCTACGTAAAATTTTTCAGAACAATACAGATACATGTGGGCGTCCTCTCATACATATTCTTTCCTTCGACGAATTTTAGAGTTTTCTGGAAACGATTTTATACTTAAAGGGAGAGGCAACCAACCGTTCATAATACGTTAAGGAAACGATCTGCAGAGTAATTTACGAGGGACGTATCAGAAGAAAAAGGATGTGAACTTTTTCAGTTTCCTAATATTCTCAAATGATATATGAAAACGCAACTGTTCATAGTTATTGTGTTTTGAATGTGTATCTACTATTGCGATTATCTCAGTCTTTTTTTTAGAGATAAATAACGGTGTATTGGAGGATATTTATAATGCATCAAAAGGTTTATAAAAACATCTTCCTCTGATTTTATGACGAACACTTATGAAAGCGAAGATTTAAAAAATCTTTTATGGAATTTCCTTAAGTTTTATGAATATTTCAACATATTTAAATAAACAAGGACGATGCATAATGTTTGGCTTATTTACTTTTTGTAGGACATTTTCAACTAAAAAATGTAAATGCAAAATTTTTCAGAACAACCCAGTTACATTTGGACATCCCTTGGTTTTTTTCGAACCATTTCCAAATTTTAGAGTTTTTTCCTGAAATGTATACTTAAAATGATAAGGAAAGAACATCTTAAAAAAACTACATCGACAGCGGTGGTTAGACCCGCTCCGTTTCCATGACGCCGCGGAACGGTGGAGCGGGTTCAAACCCGATGAGGTTTTCAGCTGGGGTTTCCCTCATTCATAAATTCCCCAGAAACCCAACCTCTCTCTCCTTCCCCCAAGTGACGGTGAGGCGCGAGAGCAGACAGACCTCGCGGCCTGAACCTCACCAAGAGCCAAAAGACAGGAATTAAATGATAAATAAATAAATAAATGTGTAACTTACGAGTTGGGATCTATGGTATCTCGAAACTGCAAACAACTCTTGGGGTTGAAATTTTCTTTCCGTGCACTCATTGTCCATCTGCTCATAGATTATGAAATCACGGGAGTCGCAGATGAGGACGAGAGTCCTCAATGTCCTCGCGGATACTCTTCTCTTCTTCCGAAAGTATTCGACAGACGTCTCTCGAAGACATCTTTCCAGGAGGTTGTTGAACTGCCACCACATAAGTGTTCTATAACATCGCCTATTAACCTCTTATGCTTCCACGCCATTTTTCAAGTTCTTTTCATCAAGATTTGAATTCGAGTGGTTGTATCGATTTATTCTTATTGTTATGAGCGCTCCCTCGACGCTTCGTGTCCTCAGGGACACAACGCGACGCGCGCAAATGTCGATTCTGCCATCTTCAGAGCACTCGCCGTGAAAAGCGTAACTCGCAGCGTATTTCCTTAATTATCACCTCACACTTTCACCAACTCTTCATTTCCATGGTGATAATGATGACGTAGCACTACTGAAACACCAACACATCGCTAAACGACATCGTCATTCCATTTTTATTCTTCTTCCTTTCTCTCTTTCTTTCTTTCTTCTTCCTTCGTCGCCGTTCACTTCTAAACAAGCGAGTGTCTCCTCTCTCAAGACGCCAGCGATCTCCTGCGATGCAACTCAGTGACTCCTGTGATTCACAGGGGGGAGGGGGGAGGTGGGGGAGGGGAGGTACGAGGGAGTCGTACCCCAAGGGGAAAGACATCGTCCCTAGCGCTGCCTTGCCAACATATCGACCCACCCCCACCGTCGCTGCTTACGTCACCCACCCACCTTCACATACCGACGAGGGATCTTTAAGGCTATCTTTAGCTGTTGCTTTCTTCGACTGCGTTCTTTATGGGACACGTCTTCATCCTCTGGTCCTTTGTACGAAATTTATCGAACACAACGATAGTTAGAAAGGTCTGCGCACAATTCGATGAAACAATTTATAAAAATCTAAATATCATTTTTTTGCTGAACTATCCAGGAATAATTTTTATTTCATTTGGCTTTTATGCATTTCCATTGATATTTTGTTTTTAGGTTTTCATTCGATGCCACGTGTGTTATAAAACCAAGGAAGCTATTTTGCACAATATCTCGTTACAGTGTTGGTACGGTTGCGCGCATGGGTAGGAGAGATTGTTATTAGTAATAACTACAATAATTGTTACTCTTAAATGACATTATTGTAAGGTTTTTGTTAACAAATATTATTGTATTAGGAGTAATATTTTTTAAGTTAATGGTAAAAAAAATCAGAAAAATGAAAGAATTTTAAGAAGAATTGAAGTCAAACATTAAAAGAATTAGCACACATTAGATTAGAAAAAACGTTAAGTTACTTGATAACACTTTTAACTTAAAGTTGCCCATCGTTTTCTTTCCTCCAGTGCGTAATCTCTTCCAACATGGAAACTACTGGGAACAAGTAGCAGATGCGCCAAACTCTCCCATTTCAGTAGGACAGATCGCATGACCTTTTTATGTAAACATAGACGCTTGTAGAAATAACCGTTGGACTAGGTTAGTAGCTTATATGACATAGCTTAAATTTAATATATCTTGTATTACTGCCTTTCTACAGAAATTCAGAAAAAGAGTTATGAAAATTGAAGCACTTTCTTCTACTCTGGGAAAACAAGGCGTTATCCAGCGACGTGAACATTCAAGTAGACACTCCCCTCCTGCCTTAGAAGAACTTTCTACCTGCAGTCGTTGTGTGTTCACTGTACTCCTTCCCCCTGTTTTCTTCTGTGCGCTATATCTCGCATCTCTCCTCACATTTAATTCGATCTCATACCGTAGAGAGTGCGGTGGATTAACTAAGGGTTGTACGAAGTGAACACGAAGCCGAAATCTCGTTTCGATCAGAAACAAAATGCTTTAATTTTTTCCCCCCCATTCCATTGAAATTGATTCATTCGTTCTAATTTGAGACTGATAATCAGAGAAGAAACCATGGACTGGACTATATTTCTATAAATTTGTACCACTAGATTCGTGTAGCGAATACTTTCGACTAAAGTCATCTTATTTCCAACTAATTGCCCTAAATTCTCCTCGTCTCATCTCGTTCTATGAGAATCAGTGTAAACGCCGTATGATGAAATGTTAGTGGTATAACAAGTATCATTCTTCCTGAAAATAATAGTTATTCTTTCGGACGTTAGTTTCAATTTCAAAGGATGTAAAGATCTTTCACAGCAGATGTTAACGAGTCCTTGGATCCTTACGCTCTAGACGCTAAGATTCGCTTGAGGTGTTTACGATGAAAAGAGTAATTTTTGTTCTGATTGATGACTATTGTCTGTAGATCTGCCAAAAAGAAACATGGCCATATTTCCTGTTCATCAAAGCGTAAACACGTTCTTGTTGTGAATCATCTCCACGTTCAATGACGGATATGCGAACTTCCTTTGCCTTTTTATGTAGATCTAATTTTTAATTCAGAGATTTTTTAATTGCGCACTCGACCTTCAGAAGCTGTTAACGAAGCATCTTTGTCTCCGTCCCTCCGTCCCTCCGTCCCTCCGTCCCTCCGTCCCTCCGTCCCTCCGTCCCTCCGTCCCTCCGTCCCTCCGTCCCTCCGTCCCTCCGTCCCTCCGTCCCTCCGTCCCTCCGTCCCTCCGTCCCTCCGTCCCTCCGTCCCTCCGTCCCTCCGTCCCTCCGTCCCTCCGTCCCTCCGTCCCTCCGTCCCTCCGTCCCTCCGTCCCTCCGTCCCTCCGTCCCTCCGTCCCTCCGTCCCTCCGTCCCTCCGTCCCTCCGTCCCTCCGTCCCTCCGTCCCTCCGTCCCTCCGTCCCTCCGTCCCTCCGTCCCTCCGTCCCTCCGTCCCTCCGTCCCTCCGTCCCTCCGTCCCTCCGTCCCTCCGTCCCTCCGTCCCTCCGTCCCTCCGTCCCTCCGTCCCTCCGTCCCTCCGTCCCTCCGTCCCTCCGTCCCTCCGTCCCTCCGTCCCTCCGTCCCTCCGTCCCTCCGTCCCTCCGTCCCTCCGTCCCTCCGTCCCTCCGTCCCTCCGTCCCTCCGTCCCTCCGTCCCTCCGTCCCTCCGTCCCTCCGTCCCTCCGTCCCTCCGTCCCTCCGTCCCTCCGTCCCTCCGTCCCTCCGTCCCTCCGTCCCTCCGTCCCTCCGTCCCTCCGTCCCTCCGTCCCTCCGTCCCTCCGTCCCTCCGTCCCTCCGTCCCTCCGTCCCTCCGTCCCTCCGTCCCTCCGTCCCTCCGTCCCTCCGTCCCTCCGTCCCTCCGTCCCTCCGTCCCTCCGTCCCTCCGTCCCTCCGTCCCTCCGTCCCTCCGTCCCTCCGTCCCTCCGTCCCTCCGTCCCTCCGTCCCTCCGTCCCTCCGTCCCTCCGTCCCTCCGTCCCTCCGTCCCTCCGTCCCTCCGTCCCTCCGTCCCTCCGTCCCTCCGTCCCTCCGTCCCTCCGTCCCTCCGTCCCTCCGTCCCTCCGTCCCTCCGTCCCTCCGTCCCTCCGTCCCTCCGTCCCTCCGTCCCTCCGTCCCTCCGTCCCTCCGTCCCTCCGTCCCGCCCGCCCCTAAAACGAAAAATTTTGGTAATTCTCGATGGAATTTTGTACACGTCATGTTCATAATAGTAACAAAAATTATGGGTTTCATCTTATTTAAAAACCTTCTGCCCTTTTCTCTTTTTTTTCATCCTTATTTATTTTTCTTCTTTCATTTCATTCTTTCTTTTCCTTTGCTAAAGAAAAACAACTTAATAATATATTCAGAATTAAACCCTTTTTAAAAGTTGATATTTCAATCAATTGTTGTCTGTCGTTTTCTTTCCCCTTTATGTCTCTAATGACCTAGTTGTTGGCGAGGTCTAAAATTACAACAATAATAATAATTAATAAATAATTTCAGCAACTGGTGTCATTTCTAAAACACTGAAAGGGCACCTTTCAAAATTGCCCCCCCCCCAACAACCTGTGTGAACAGAGAGAAAACAAGTGCGCAACATAATGATAATAATAATAATAAATATTTATAATTAATAGTAATTTTTATCCTTTTTCCCAAAACATAGGAATATAAGGTTGTTTAACTACCACGGTAGTTCTATGGCGAATAAAGAAATAGTTTCAACTATCTTTCAAATATTTTAGACATTGTTGTTGTTGTTTTTTTGCCTACTATCGGGAAGAGACAAACAGTAATAAAAATAATTAAAAACAACACTTGGAAGTGAAGCGTGGGTGGGGCGGGGGGTTTGGGGGGGGGTGAGAATAAAAAAATACGTCCGTTCATCTGAGAATCACTTCCACCGAAGGAGTTACTTTAGTGTTCGTATCCCATTACTTAAGAAAACTTAGAAGAGACGAGAGTCATGCCGGAATTAAAAAAGAAAAAAAATTCGATTCGTTTGATAAATGCGATGTCCGATGCGATGTCCATCTATTACAGAAGTCTCAATTGAAGATGGCTAATTATTGTCATTACTGAGGTAATGTTAGGAAATCTGATGGAGAGGTTTTTGAATAGTTCCACGACGAAATAGTTGTGAGAAATGTCGTCTTCCAGGCACCGATTCAAAAAAACGGGACTCAATGCGTCTCTATGAAGCGAGTTAAAGTGAGAAGAGCACCACGAAGGTCACACGAAGAGCTGTCTTCCCGGACCCGCGTCGCATCGTCCGAATATGATTTTGAAATATTAAAATGATGGTTGTTAATATATTGGAAATATCTACGATAGCGTGTCTAGTTTCCACATTTACTAAATTTTGATGACCCAAGTAAACAGTTACCGGCATTCGCCACTTTTCCTCGTCCGGAGGAAGATGCGGTCGGAAGTCGGCGAGATCACACAAATCAATTTAATTTTTAATTACGCCAACAATCAATCACCTATTCCATCTATATTTAAATGGTTGCCTAACGATTTGATGCTATGAATTTTGAGAGTCTTACTCGAGCCTTGCAGATCGGCGCAGTGGAGTAACATTTTGCTGACCCCATCGATCGGAAGTGTAGAGGAAACGTTACATCAACCCTCTAGGATTGTGACACGCAACGGGAATTGAGCGGCGATGAGAAGGATGATAATGAGACACAAATATGCTCCGATTATGTGGTTATTAAAACCACTCCGTGCAGGATATGTACCGATCATTTTCTTATCTCCTGGCGCGTGACAGACCACAAACGAGTATTACCATTCTCTAACAATTTCAGAACCTACAACTTAAAAATAGATCAAAGAGATTCCCATATCAATTATTACATCATCCCCATTAAAAAACAATCACAATTGATAAACGAAAATATTTCGAATGAACAAATCGACGTTGGGCATGTTGCGATGTCATGTGATTGACAGCTCTGTGCTCTTTGACGAGCCGAACTGTTGTTACGGGAGCTCAGGAAATTGAAGATGAGAAACGCGGGAAAAAGGACGTTGCAAAGATAATGAGAATAAAGTAAATACGCAATGGCAGCGACTCCTACGGCATTCAAATTGGACAAGAAATTATCCTCTGTAAAAACTTCTTTCGATGACTGTGGTCTACGAAACAGTACAAACTGCTATCTCTAGAATATCTTTTTTTTAAATACAATGCAATGCTTTTTGTATTGAAGTAACATTTTATATAATTTCCGAAGAATGATCGAAAAATGTATTGGTTTAAACTGGTTTCACCTCACTTGGTTCACTGAAGCGATAGATCCGCACACGACCACACGTTGCGTATTCGAGAATTCATGAGATACAAATAAAAAAAAACAGTTCTCGCTAATCAACCGAGAAAGGTTAACCGCTACACGGAAAAAACTGTTAGACGATGGTGTGATGTTATAAACCAACTCACATCAAATTTTTCATCAAACGTTGGAACCAATTTGTGCTATATACTTGTCCGATGAGTGAAAATTGTGTAGATTATGGTACTCTTCTTTCACTTAAGCCTTTTCCCACTCCATGTGGGGTCGGCGAATGGGGATGGATATATGATGCTTCATTTCTTTGGATTTGCCTGGTGCATACTCATGGTGCCGGATGCCCTTTCTACCGCACCTCTCCTGAAGCGGTGATTGTGAATGAAACGGAGGTGAATGATGATGAGTGTTGGAATGATAGGCTGCAGGGGAAACGAGAGAACACCGCTCCGTCCGCTACATCGGATTCTACTTGGATCGGACCGGCGTCCCCAGAGGTAGAAGGCGAGCGCGTAACACACTACGCCACGAGTTACACGTAATGAAGACTATGTTACTAAATATTATAATTAGTTTTTAAAAATATAGTCTTGAATATACTCTTGAATAATAATAATAATAATATAAATTTGTGGAAGACAATCAAAATAAATAAATGTGACCCATTAGCTCCATCCTGTGACGACCCGATCGATTGAAAGTGTATTGAAAGTAGGTCACTCGGACGCTGAAGCTGAGTCGTTCGCGTTCCCAAGAATCGTCTCAATCGATCTCATCGGAACCGTTAACCGTTTGGCCGGAAAATCCGAGGTACCAATGAAAAATCGAATTTGTTTCAAAAAGAGGCAACAATGTCATCCGGTCATCACGAATAAACGAGGAAATGAGATGTCGTCGCAACTCATTTTATTGTACTGTGTAAGCATATACACAAAAAAGAACTCTAAAAATTGGTTCCTAGAAAAATAGTCGTTATTGATTCATAGAAAAATAGACTCGGAATCAAACAGGCGAATTCCCTCCCCTAACGTCCCGTCACCCCCTTCCACTTTCCAGGAAATGGCCGTCAATGTTTGATATTGTTATTACATCTGTAGAATTTGAATATAGAATTATTGTATTATTCCACTTTATTTTCATAGACACGATTTATTTTGAACTATACATTCTTAACGTTCTCGACACCGCCGTAGGCAATCAACAGGCAACAACTGATGGAAAACTAACATTAATCATGTCTTTAAAAATAAGGTCGAATCATTTAACCAATGACCTGCTGAATATTAAACAATGAAAGAGAGAAAAAGAAATATTCCAGAGAAGAGTCTCGATGGTTCGAGGACTGGTTAAGGTAATTGTTACGTGCGTCGCGTTCACTGAAGTCAACTATTCACGAAAATTGGAAAATATTCATCAAAGTAGTTGTTATTCATTAATAATTCATTCTACATATTTTTTGATGTTCGATGATAACAATTATTTTGTGATTTTAAAACTCGATAATTAATTTAAACCGTCGTTTGACTCTATTTCTTTGACAAAAGAGTCGCATTGTCTTCAAGTCACGTGATGCGGCGGCTGCCATTTCCGTTAGAACAGTATTTTCCACAGTTTTTGGTGCATAATTCCTGTAAATGTCCCCGTGAGGTATGAAAATCCTTACGTCATTGCATCGTTCCTATTTCCATGTGCTAGGTTTTAGTAGGATTTTTTCGCCATGTTTACCCGGTACTTTTGCCAGAACATCAAAAAACATGAACCCGCGAAAATTTCTCCATATGAGCCTATAGTAATTTAAAGTAAAATAATTTAAAATTTTGCACCGTAAGGGTACGAAAGTTCATCGCCACTGGATAGAGAATGGTTCAAACTATCATTTGAAACATTTTTGGGGGGTTCTTAAACCTAGTCGCTCTGACACACATTAAACTTTAAGAGGTGTTCTTCTTTATAATACTGCAAAGGGATATGACGTCACAGATTAGGTTTGCTGGGGCAGAAACAGTTGACGGAGGACGGAAGTGACGTGCGATTGATCAACAGGGAAAGCGGATGTGACGCTGAGGAGGAGGAAAGGCGTGTCCAGGAAATCTCCAGGAAGAAGAAGACGACGTGCTCCGTGAGGCACGACGCGAGCCACGCCAATTGAAAACCTCACTCACTCGCTNGGATCCAAGATTATTATATAATATTGTTGTAAGATATGTGCAGAAGAAATGATAAAACAGAGGATCTTTTGTACTTGAAAAAAACAAAAAAAAACGCGGCATGCGCAGTGAAAATGACGAGATCTCATAAAACGTGTGAAAAATGACAAAAACAATTACAAGAGATTACGAAAGGGAAAGATAAGAAAGATCAAATACAAACAATGTAGTATACAAAATGAAAGGTAAAGATTTGCAATGCTAACTACGTAGGTCAAACAACAAAAAGAGGGTTAAAATCTAGAATCCAGGAACACAAAAGAAATCAAAAATCAGTTGAATAAAGTGTAGTTACCTCACATTGCATTAATAATGATCACTTGATGAAAAAAATGAAAAATTATATGGTTTATACAATACCATATTATAACATGTTTGTGTTTCTGCTTTTTTGTACACATATTTGGTGTTTATATTACTGTTTATATCATGTTCATCTGTCCCATTGTTATGTTTATTGTAATAATTTTTGTTAAAATATTTAAATCACCTAACGACGATTGCGTAAATCGACATGGAAACGTCAACTCTTCAAAGAATAAATATATAAACATTATTATGCAAAGTCCATAAAACGTTGTAAGTTTATAATTGTTTATCTCATTAAATTACATAATGGACGTTCATTGTAGTAGTAGAATATAACTCACTTTGCTTTTATAGATCTCAACTGCTATATGGGAACGTGAGCATAGANCATTATTATGCAAAGTCCATAAAACGTTGTAAGTTTATAATTGTTTATCTCATTAAATTACATAATGGACGTTCATTGTAGTAGTAGAATATAACTCACTTTGCTTTTATAGATCTCAACTGCTATATGGGAACGTGAGCATAGACTTGTTATATTTCACTATCTTTCTTTGACTGCGCATTTGGTAATAAAAAATATGTACTTTATTTCCGATATCCAACATATTTCAGTGTTGACACTTCCATCCTCTCATTAAATATCACTCTGCATCATTTCTATCACGTCACACGACGTGTTATAGTTTTATACGGAACGGAGAATTACAGGTAAAATTATGTTGAGTAAATCTGAAGCGCTGAATAAACTTGTTAGCAGAAACGTCCAAAGGAAATTTTTTTACAAAAAAACACGAACTATTTCTGAAAAGTTATTTTTAAGTTTAAAAAAAAATTGAAAACTGTAATTTAAGTGAATGCGTTCTGTACAGGAATGTCTTAAATTGCAGTTTCTAGAAGTTAATTTTTTTTTAAATTTCGAGTGGAAAGACTATTGGTATTTCTTTTTATGGAGCCCTCTCGAAATCAAACCCTCCAAATATTCCTTCGCTGCTTCAGCGGATGGAACAAATGACGCAATAGAACTTTCTCACTTTATACGTCGACTATAGCAGAAGTATGCAGCGGGTTTGAAGAGAAACTTAAAACTCGAATTACTGGTCATTACAAATTTTAAAACTATTCGAAAAGAAAACAGAAATAAACTAAAAAATTGCGTTGTTAAACAAATATATAAAAATTACGTTAACATTAAAATAAAAATTGGTTCTGAGAATTGATGTATTTTATACTACAATTGATATGAAAACACCTGTGAAGAGGTCTTGAGTATTTTAGTCGCTCATTTTCATAGAAGTACAAATCCAGTGCCGAATGTAGCTGATGTTGGCTGTGGCATCAATAGCTGAACGTCATCTGAAATCCCTTAATCCCTTAAAGTTGAACGAGATTAAAATACGCGCTCTATAAGTTAACGTGCGTTCTAAAACTGCATAACTGCATGGATCTGATGATCTACTATAAATATGCGTCGAAGTATTTATTTCTCCATTGGAATATTATCCAGAGGAATAGGTCAAAAGAAAACACTGCATAACTTGCCAACGTTTCACATCTATTCTTGTTCTACTACATTGACATCATCTACGTCTACAAACTATACACCTGCATACCAGAGTCGTCCTCCTCTACTTAATGCATCAAATTGATACAGTAGAAATAATGTAACAAGCGCTGAGGATGTGTTAGAATACATCCGAAACGTTGCCTAGTTACGAAGTGTTTTATTTCCTTTCGACCTCCTCTTCAAGATTTTACATTTGCAAATACCGAGTGATTTATATAAAGTTATTCCAGCAACACGAAAATAACTCAAGGCGCGAGCAGCGCCTGCGCCAACGGCAGCTGTCCAACTCCAACTCAGTCAAATCACGCA
Source organism: Laupala kohalensis (assembly GCA_002313205.1). Lineage (NCBI taxonomy): Eukaryota > Metazoa > Arthropoda > Insecta > Orthoptera > Trigonidiidae > Laupala > Laupala kohalensis. The sequence goes on from NNCF01126182.1 coordinate 427,285, forward strand.
GATGGATAATTGTTACTTTTATTGTAATCATCATGAAACACAACAATATTAATAGTGATAATTACGAAGAAAAAACATGATTTAATTTCTATCTATCAGTTAATAACAATTTAGTACAAATAATATACTCAAGAACTCGCTTGACTCCATTGAAAGTCTCATAAGAGCATAAAGTGAGAACATGGCGGCCGAACACGACGGTTTTCCTCATTTAATGCATCTATAGACAGAAATGATGTAGAGAATACTACAAGGGAAAATTTACTACGAATCAAAGTAAACTTCCATCAGTTAAAAGTTGATCTTGTGTTGTAAATAAGTGTTTTCTCCATAAGACGCATCGATTATTATAATTGCAATTATTTCATTTAAATGGCAACCGGTGAAGTATGTTTTTCTAACGTTGACCCACAACAAGAGCATTGTGTCACTCTCTTTATTTACGCCCATTTCAGATACTTTAAAGATTTCATTCTGCCCACGCTGCCAGTACAGTCCCCTCCCCCTCCCTCCCCACCCCACCTTCGAGGCGTCGTTTCCACCCCCTTCTCCTTCACCAACTGACTCACTCTTTGCGTGCGAATCCACTTCCTCAATTTGCATCTCGATCAGAACCTTATGTAACATCTTTGGAAGCCAGAACAAAAAGGAGTTTTGTAGAAAACGCTAACTACTCCTTACGTAACCTAAAATCTAGAAAGTTTAGTTTTCTGAATTTTTTTTTGAAATTCCTGGTCCGGGTTTTTCTCCGGTTTTCCGTCGAGTAGAGGTGGATTCTATATACATGTTTGCTAGGCTCTTGCAATGGGGGAAGTGGTGGTCTATTGTGAGAATCAATCTTCTGGAATTTAGAGTTATAAACAATGTATTACGAACGATCTACAGAATAGAATGATGGAAATGTAATAATACAAAGTGCTTGAGAGTTTATGTTGTTTTGTTTTGTTAAAAGAAAATTTGTCGGTATTCTATTAATGTTATAACACGCAAAGATCTTTATTTTTCTTCCCTCCCATCTGAGTAGAGCGCTCGCTGCCTAAAAGGAACACGTCCCTTGTTTTTGCTTCCGGAGAAAAAAAATTGTGAAAAATCACTATGACGTATTAAAACGCCATAAAAAAGCAACATTTGAAATAAATAATTTCGTATGATTTCTTTAAGGATAATGTAATCTTTTCGCGATAAATTTTGTTTATTTCAGTTCAATTTTCAAGAACATATTGTTATATATTTGCTTAAATGTGTTTAACTGTATTCTCATTATTATTTTCTTTTTTATACATAAAAAAGGTTGAATGTATAATTAAATAAATAATGCCAGACTTACGATCTTTTAAGAACTTGGAATAAAATTTATATATCGTTATATAAAGTCGCAAGGTTTCGGCCTCGTTTTAAGTCCTCGTCATGTGATTCAAATAATAAAACGAAACGTCACCTATTGAACATAAACACAAAATATGTTTACAGAAAGAAAGCAGAAACTACACAAACATGTTATAATAGTGTATTGCATATATCAGTATCTCCCTTTTGAGCTCCAGTCTGATACACATCGTCCGTTCCATATATCCCCATAAGATGTCATATTCCGGTGATCCCTTTAAGAAGCCAATGCAGAGTCCCTCGTGTTCAATTTCCGAGTTTTCATTATTCGTCTCATCCACCATCTTCCCTCATTATTAATATTATTTTATGAGTAGGGATGTATCATCAATAGGAGTGAGTGAGTATTATACGTCAGGAGAAGTAGATCCCCTCTTAAGGTGTCACGTGCTGCGTCGGAGCGACTAGGGCTCAAGTACCCCACCCCCCCCACCCCAAGAAAAAATGTTTCNCACTGACGATGAATTTTCATACCCTTCAGACGACGCAAAATTTTAAATTATTTGACTTTAAATTACTATGGACTTATTTTATGGAGATAAAACTTTCGCGGGCCCATGTTTTTTTTTTATATTCCGGCAAAAGTACTTTAGGGCTTTTAACATAACGAAAAAAAACAACAACCTGGTAAAACATAGCCAATGGAAATAGGAACGATGCAATGATGTTAAGATTTTTATACCTTACGGGGTATTTTCAAGCAAAATTCACCAAAAACTGTGGAAAATACTGTTCTGACGCAAAATGGCAGCCGCATCACGTGACTGAAGACAATGCGACTCTTGTCGAAGAAGGAGTCAAACGACAGTCTAAATTAATTATCGAGTTTTAAAATCACGAAATAATTGTCGTCATCGAACATCAAAAGATATGTAGAATAACTTATTAATTAATAAGAACTACTTTGGTGAATATTTCCAAGTTTCGTGAATAGTTGGTGTGAACTTGACTTCAGTCGACGCGACGCACATAGCAAACACCTTAAGTCATCATCGGGTGATTCAAATAATACCATATTATAACAACAGAACTATTATGCACGATATTAAAAATAAAATCTGTTTACAAACAAAGCAATAAGTACACAAACATGTTAGAGTATTGTCTTGTATATGTCAGTGTCCAGTGGAGTCCCCTGCGTCGTCAGTGAATAGAGGAACGCAGCGACGCGTGCCGTGTCGCATCCGCTGCTCTGTCGTCTCCTTCCCCTTTTGTCTCGGCTGGCGACTCTCAATTACGATCTTCTTCTTCCTCCTCCTCCTCGCCCCCCCCCCCNTCGCAGTCAACGACAAGAGACTCTCTTGTTACGAAACATTTCTATCAAAATTTCCTTTACGGGGGTCCGTGATTCCGAGAATGTTGTCGTTTGAATTCTGTCTGTGCCCAGCAGCAGCCAATTGTCTCACTCAACAGACGAGACAATTGCATTCGTGACAACTTTTACGTCTCGTGAAAATGGCGACGAGTCGCGAATCGAACCCAGGACCTCTACTTTGATCGCAGGGGTGTTAACCACTGCGCCACCCATTCGCCTTCTACAACTAGAAACACCACATCCACCCAGAGCGTGGTGTAAAGTCATCCTCACTGTGCTGTAGAGAGACACTTGTTCTTCCTCATGTAGAGAAACTCTTCGATCTCTTCCCTCTGGTTGGACTCTTTGCTCGTCCTATTTTTAAATTAGTGCAAAAATATCTTACAACGGAGAAACACAATGTACTGACGGTGATTTCAACTTGACAAACAAACCTCACCGATTGCAATTCAGGATGAAATAATTGCAATTGCAATTCAGGATGAAATACATTTGATGCGTATTACGAAGGTAACACTTGTTTTCTTAAGTCTTAAATCACGAAAGTTTACTTTGATTTGTAGTAAATTTTCCTTTGTAGTATTTTGTCCATAGGTCACCTTTTTAGGACTTTTGAGAGAAAGATATTTCACTTTTTCCAAAGAGGTTCACTGATGACGCGCATAAATCACTTAGAAACCACCGTGGCGCTCGGCCGTTGCCATGTTTGTACTCTTAGTGCTCCTCTTGTGCTTCACTTCAAACGAGTCTAGCGAGTTCACGAATGTTCTTTTTTACTACACTAATTACTGATAGATACTAATTAAATCATGTTTTCCTTCGTTATTTTTCATATTGTTGCGTTTTAAAACAATTAGGATAAAAAAATCGATGATCGGACTTTGTCTCGGTGTAAGCGCCGATCGCACCTGATTCGTGAGACTTGGTCGCTTTTTGCTCCGATGATCTCTCTTCTCGCATCTCGCTTTTGCTTCGTAAAAGAGGCCAATAACTATTTTGTGATGCCCATTGACGTAGTGCCCGTTCACTTTTACTTTAAATATTCCGGAATTGAAATATTTTCCAAGACTAATTGAAGCAATTTCTAATTGTTTTAATAATTAATGAAATCATTTGTCAATTAGTCGTAAAATAATAGAAAATGTATCATATATTTGTGTATAGCAGACATTTTTTCTTAGTCAACCAACAAAATACCCGAATTATTTAAAACTTTTTTTTACTGTTTTACTGTTGTCGAAAAACGAAGGAAAACAATAAACGTGTAATATTTTGAATGAAATAATCCAGAACACTTTTTCGGGAAATAAGGTCGTTTCTGTGTATATTATTGTAATTATAGTAACATTGTTACTTGAAATTATTGTAACCTAACTTCAAAATTGTATATTTAAATTATGTACGTATTTACTTTCGTAATTTTTTAATTTAAATGGACTCCGAAGAATCTACAAAACATGCAGCAAAATCATTATTAATTGTTTGGAATATATATTTTAATAAACGCTATTAATAACGTTATTTGTACAAAAGCTACGCCAATAATTTGTTTGATCTTTCAATAATTGAAAATGTTTCCTAAGAATGTATTAATGATAATTAATGAGATCGAAATTAGATAATCGCTTTCGCGTTGTACTAATGCGAGTGATTAATATCTTTTTTCTCGTCTCTGGTCTTTTTATACATTTTTCGTGTCTTATTCCACGCGCGGTTTTTCAGGAAGCATTTCTAGTTAATCACCGAAATGTAGAGTTCATCTCCCGTCACCATTTTGCGTTAAGAGGTAGAATTTAAATTACTACTCCACTTAACTCTTTTTCACTATAATTTCAAGATAAAATAAATTATCTTTTCTAATCTTTTTCCTCTGTCATGTGGGTCACTCTCTTGGAATCTCTCTCTGTCTCTCTCTATGTGACCCACACACGTCGTCCTCCGCTCTTTTCTCTTAGGGATCATCCTCAAATTCGGAACGTTTCTTTAGTTCGATAATAACTTTTACATGTAAATTTACAAACATATTTGCGTTAAATTACAAACATATTGACATTATATATGTATTATAACTCGCAGCTAACTTTTTATCTTCTCTAGGAACTTTTGCTGAAATTTTTTGAATCCTTAGCCTCTGCCTTAGGGCCCTTGATCGGAATTGATGGAAAACGTCCCTTGCTTGCTTCCGGAGAGTATATTAGTTTATTGTCCTCCACGTGGTCATACATGGCAGTTTGTACTGTTTTTTGACAATAAATTTATTATTATTATTATTATATTATAACTTCCTCCAAAGTTTCGTGTCAATAGGATTTTTGTCCCTGAGTTAAAATCTTTATTTAATGGTGTAAGTTCTATTTAATAAATACCTACTATTATCCTGTCATTTTACCAAAATGAATCGTAGACCAAAAAGCGCTGTGAAAGTTGGAGATTAACAATAGAAAAAGTTTTAAGTGTCGTTCCCGCCTATGGATATTCCGCCACTATCCGGGGAAAAAACCCGGGCCAGAATGGGGCTGCAGATGTAATATATAGAACCGTGCCAAGGTTGCGTACACTTAAAAATAAACTATTATAACTAGAAAGGATAAAAAAGTAACATGTATGAAAAAAGGAATTTTATCAGTATCAAGAGTTCTATAACAACGTCGCGATACAGTATAGAATAATTAACATGACTTACATCCTCCGAAATCTCATGAAAACAATATTTATTGGGACATTTAAATTCTCATTAACATTTTTATTAAAATCGGTAAATTCTTTAACATTATGATATCATTAGCGCATTATAAAACTTGTAAAGCAGATTTAAAGAGATCCATTTTATTCTTGTCTTTTATATTTTTGGGAAGGAAATTATACAAAATAACTCCTAAATGATATGGGCCTTTTTGGCAAAGAGTGGTTGATACGTCAGGATAATGAATATTAGTCTTTTTGCGAGTGCAGACTGACGAAATCCACGACCAATCTCGAATGTGTTGAGATGAATTGGATACTTATAAGTAGAAAGGAACGAAATGCCCAATTTGTGAACACAAAGTTAATATAAAATATCTATGGATGTTACACATTTTTATTCCATTTTATTTTCTTCTTCAAACTTTATAGAAAGGGACAAATGGTAACTGTTTGTCGGACGAAATGAAAGTTTCATGATGTCTATAAGAAAACATGATTCGTCAAAGGTGCTATTCGTGAAATCTCATTTCCATAGTGACATGTGCCACTCATTCATTGCAGAGCTGCCTGTTAATTGGGCTCTTTATGCCCTTTCTTTTGGAAATAAGGAATCATATCCTGTACATCCTTGATCGTTTTGGTCGTAAGTGATGAGTTGCAACATCGCAGACTGGATCTCTTTCACATACTTCCCTCGTTTCAGTACTGGAATTTTATGACCAGTCTCTAGTTACGTACATGATTCTTTCATCTTTCCTACTTGGCACAATAATAAGTTGCTTCACTCCTTTCGCCTGAAATCCATTGAATGCAAAACAAATTAATGGTATACTGCACCTGCGTTATGAAATCGACCAGGGACCTGGCTCTGCTTTTACCATTTCGAATTGCAGAGTAATCCACATAACACAAAAGACACATAAAAAGACAAAACCAGGGCTTCGGATCTTTTGCCACATGTTTTACACATATATTTTTTCCTGGCATTCTACGGATTTGAGAAAATCAATTTGTAGCATTTTCAACCTCTTATGACAAATTCTATTGAATTTAATAGTGCCTATAATTGCATATTTTTGAAGATGGTTGTTTGAACTCAATAATTTTAATTGTGTAACAAATATGGCTCGTATTGTTTGAAGCAGCCAGTGGTAATATTCAACTACTCCAATTTACACTTTGCATTATTTCACTATCAAGTAGATACACATGTGACTGTTTTATTTAGTTTTTCATTGTTGTAGTACTTTGCAAATGGGAGGGAAATGTAGCTTAGTGCTATTGAAGCTTATCTACATGGAGAGATAGGAAGTAGGAGGTGGTACTAGGAATAGTTGGTAATAGTAAGAGTTATTGGTACTAGGAACGGTAGGAGGTGAATTGAAGAAGGAGTATTTCGCTTTTGAATAGTCACAGCTATACATGAACTGAGACATTAATGCGATAAGCTACAAATGCGTTCCGAGCCCCCACCCCCACCCCTCCGACTTGGTGGTGAGCAAGCACGCTAACCCCATAGCCACCGGAAAGGGTTATTGCATTTAGTTGTATTTTTGGTGCATGTCCATCCGAATCCAGTTCTGTGCTTTCCAGATGATTCTGAAGAATCGAGACGGAAGGTGATGGCGAGGGGTAGTAGTAGTGGCAGCAGCAGCAGCAGCAAAATTTANCATCCGGTAGGAAAGGGAGATAGGGAGGGAGAGACTGCCCGCTGCCCCACAGACCCAGTGCTTCTTGCTCCCCACCCCCACCGCCCCCACCGCCCCCACCTCAATTACCGGCTCCGTGTGCAGAACGTGTTTCGCGCAGAACGATCCCTGAAGGAACAGAGTAGCAACAGAGTCGCTGGAAGGAACATAAAGAATTCCGAGGAAATACAAGTGATTCGAAGAAACTACAAATCACCCGAAGATGTGAACCGTTTGTTGGACTTTAAGAAAAGAAAACATGTTTTCCTCTGAGGAATCCGTGAAGCAGTGAAGTAATGTATTGTGAGGAGATAAACCATCGTATTGACACCTCAGTTGTGATTACCGTGTTCTTGAAAAAGAACGAAGTGGGACAAATATCTACAGGTCATCTCCCTCCATCAGTGCGCGGTGCTGCATGAAGCAAGCGATGCCTTCTACTTCTTCGCTACGCTTCGCATCGCACTGACCGCGTTTTACCAAAAGTGCAGCGACGGTGACTTCAGTCTGTGGCCCAGAAACGTACTCAAGTGGACGTTGGTCAGATCGTGCACAGATCGTAACGTAATCCATTGTGAAGAAGAGGAAGAAGAAGATCTTTTTGAGAAGTTGTTTACACCGCGACGCGACGCTGTCGCTCCGCCGGAAGACGACGCGCGTCGTTTGGTCGCGTGCAACGCGCGCGTGCGTTTGCGCTTTGCAAAAGCAGAAGAAGAGACGGATCCCGTTAGTCGCCGTCGTCCTCTGCTTCAGTCCGCGCGCAGCTCGCGTCGAGGGAGAAACTCGATTTCTCAAGAACAGCGATGGAGCTGCCGCAACATCCGCGGCGGCGGTCGGCAACCGACGTCGCTTCCCGCAGACGGGTGTTCCTCAAGTGTCGGTTTCATGTGCTCCGTTTTCCAGTGCAAGAGTGACTTTGGATTACATTGTGCGCCGTAGTCGACGAAGGAAAGAAATTGAATTGCGCTGCTTAATAGACATGGATAGTTCTGCAGGTGTAGCGAGCAACCAAAGAGAAGTGTAGTGCCCCACGAAGTGACGTAGCTGCGCTCGTCAAATGGCAGTAGCCAACAGCACCATAACCCCTCTCCCAGTCAGGTGGCGCTTCCCGCAAGAAGTGGACGACGACGAAGATATTTCTCTGGAACAAGATTCTCTGGGGGCTGAAGACGATTCGGACGGGGGGCTACAACAACTGTCACCTCCTTCCCCCGGGAAGGACGGGTGCGGTGAAGAAGACGCTTGGGCCCCTCAACGTCTCTGCGACTCCCCTTCAACCCCCTCTCCGCCGGTTGAACTGCATCAACACTTGGAGATGCATCACTTGGCAGCGTTCGGTTTTCGGCACTCGCGATGCGACGGCGGAGATGTGCTGTTCCCGCTGCAACAATGTCGACCACCTGTCGAAGAGCAGAAGGCGGCGGCGGCGGCCATGTTCGACCAAGAGAAGTGGGAAAAACACAAGCAGCTCATTCGGGATTACTTCGAGACACAAAAGACTCTAGAAGAAGTGACGCGACGCACAGCGGATTGGAATGATCCTATGCTTCCTGTGGATCCAGATTGGGAACCTTATAGGCGTTCACTGTTGCCTACACAGGTATCTGTATAACGACTTCATTTCTCTCACTAAACGTTTAGAAACGAATTATTCTTATTGATGACGTCAACGTAGGAGTCAGCATACTCGTAAACTTGTATGTCCGGAACAAACTCGTACGCACGTCCAGGAGAATTTGTGCAAATCCCGCTTTTCGCGTTCCATTTTATGTCCTGTTTCGTGGAATACACACCAGACTCGATGTAGAATGCATGGAACATTTTTTAGTACGACTCTTACAATATGACTAGTACACTTGTAGGTACTACATCTTTACTTGCTAGGTACGACATCTGTGTATTTTCGAGTTGGTTGTGAGGTTAAAATAATTCGTCTAGTTGTGTGTTTTTTAACGGTGTTTTCTTGTTTGTAGAAGTTCGTAAATCTATCACAGAACGAAATATTATATCTCGTCCTCGTTCGTCGTGTACAGCGCGCTCATTTCGGAACGTCCGTTTTCTGGACTTGCAGAAATGACGTCAAGCGCGACGTCACCCACTTAACATCCATTTTCTCTTGTACAGCAACTGGATGCAAATTGTCTGTAAAATGGACCGTCGAAAAAGGGGGCTTCACAAAGTCATTTCTTTAACTAAAGTTTCAGAAGCGAATTATTATTGATGACGTAAACGCAGGAGTCAACATACTCGTAAACTTATGTGTCCAGGGGTCTAACCGCGTCTCCGTAGACGCAGCTTCCAATGTTTCGACTATGTTGCTGTGGAGTTCTTCAGGGAAATGTCCGAGTCGTACTCTGCAACGTAGCCGAAACGTCATGTCTACTAAGACGCGGTTTGTCCGGGACAAACAAGTTTATATTACTGATTATCTTTCACGTCTTCTAAATATAACTTCTAAATAAAATACTTTTATTTTTTCTTAAAGACTCACTGTATTGTTCGTCCACAAAGTTTTTAACTATTTAATTTATTTAATTAGATTACATAATGGACTTTAATACTAGTAGAATTATTTCGCTTTTCTTTATTAGTTATATTGTAGAAACGAATTTATTTTCTCTAAGAGCTACAAGATAAAGATACGAAACAACTCAAATTTTGCCAATATGAGGCTATACCTTTATTCTCTTCAGTAGATATAAGGACAAACACATTCGTAATAATTGTCTACGACAGTATATCTCGGAAATGAAGCAGATGATGTTAATAAACTATTGAATATCATAAATGGATTCTCCCAGATGTTCTCGGGAGAGTTTAAATTTACGTTCTTCTTTCCTTTTCCTTTGTTTGGAAAATTACAGGTTTCAGGTCATGTACTTATTTTTTGTGTGTGTAATGTATCGGGAAATTGTTTTTCTGTCCATTCCTATCATCTTTGCGTTTAAATATTTGTTGAATTCAGGAGGGTTTTTTTTAGTGGGTATGGTCGAAGTATACCGCATTTTTTACCCCCACCTGCGAGGGCTCTAATGACCTTGCCGCTGACGAGCCCTAAAGTCCCACAAAAAAATACAACGGGATCATTCTTGTGTTTCTGGCGTACCGCACTCCAGTAAATGAGCTCTCAATAAATTTGGTGTTTGCGAGGGTAGCGAGAGGCAATTGATAAAAAAAAAATATACACTGGAACTAGGAATTAGGCTACAATGGAACAGCGAATGTTATTACTAGAACATTTTTGGAATATGGAACATTAAAGGGGTTTAGAAAAAACCTACTTATAAAAGAAAAAAGGTTGTTGTTTTAATCCTTCAATTGTAATTAAAGAATATTACTAGCAAAACAATGCGAAAGAAGAGAATTTCAAACACGTGACAGACGTTCTCATTTTTCGGGTCACGACGCTTTTGTTCTGTCAACAAATAGTTGAAGAGGCTTTTTTGTGTAGTTTTGACGTTACAGATCTGTAATATCAAAAATTTAAGGACATTTTATAAAATTAAAGGAGACAGAATAATTGCCGATTAGTATAATTATAATTGTTTTTTTTTAGTTTACTTATTCTATTTGTATTTATTCACCGGTTTATTTGTTTGCTCATTTAAAGTGTATGTAATGCTAAAACTCATTTTACAAATAATTATAATTCAATTAATAAGATTCGATTACTCGAGGCAAGTAATTTTAAAGTGGATATTTGAGCCGTTTACGTTTGAAATAAAATAAATAAAACTTTATTGTCAAAAGAGCAGTTACAAACTGCGTATGACCTCGTGGAGGACAATAAACAAATTTACTCTCCGGAAGCAATCAAGGGACCTAAGACAGAAGCTAAGGATTTAACATTTTTTAACATTTAACTCCTAACGAAAAAAAACAATTGTTCCATACGTGTTATAGTATTAACAAATACCAATTAATATTTAATATAATAAAACATAGAAAAGTCATTTCACAAGTACGTATTACTATCAAGCTATAAATCATTCGGAAAGTATTGTTGATCATTTATAACTATTAAATAACACTAAATTCGCTAATAATTATTTGAATTGATGCCGTCCCTACGCAAGAACCTAGCGAGTCTTTATAAATCCGCCTCTACCCGAAGGAAAACCGGAGAAAAACCCGGGCCAGAATTTATGAACACAACCGTGCCAGGGATGAGTACATATACAACTAAATTTATATAAATAATAAGACATAATACTAGCATGCAGGAAAATAGTTTTTAAATTCTTATCAGATATTTTGAAAGTACCACAACAATGGCGTGATAAAGTACAAGACGTCTTGAAGAACTATAGTTGATGAGAATTGAATATTCTTTGACTTTTATTTAGAAGAAAAAAGAATTAGAAACTCAATTTGAATTTGTAAAGAGGTAGGTTTTATTGTTATTATTATTATTATTATTATTATTATTAAGATGTGAGTTGGCGAACGTAAAGGTCACCTTATCTGGTAATCAAAGGACTGCCCTGAATTTTTGTAGCTTTTCCAGAGGACGTGAGAGTCTTAGAAACGTAGAGAATCGTTGAGTCGGTTTTTGTGAGAGTTAGCAGAGATTCAGGTTCAAACAGTTCTCTCAATAATCTGAGTTATCCTCCCCGTAGCTAAATCCATCTCCAACAGATTTGCGACTTATCATTTATCAATACAGTAGAAGAAACACGAAAACAGGAAAAGGTCATTAATGTCATTTAGGAATAATTTTGTAACATTCCATTCCTAAAAATATACAAAAGTATAAATAAATTGAATCTCTTCAATTTAAGTATTCCTCCGCGTTAAAAGCTTTTTAATGCTCTGTTGTTACATAATAGTGATTTCAATAGAAGAATTTAATGAAAGTTTCAATTCCCAAATAATTATCGTTTCTCATATCATTTCGGATGATGTAAATGATATTAATGTATCTTATACTTCATCACCCCATCGTTATAGCACTCTAGATACTGATTCAATTCCTCTTCTCCGGATGCATGTTGCTTTTTGATCTCCGGACTTCTAATCATTAATACTTTTGTTATCGTCAATATCGAATTTTTACTGCTCATAATATCTACGATATATTTTGGAATTAAATGTATAATTGTGCATTTGTATAACCTCCCCCCTCCCCACGTGGTCACAAGACGCTGTGTTTGTAACTTTTGCTATTTTAACAATATATGAAGGGTGGGGGNGGGGTGTAATAGCAAGTGATAGTGTTTTGAGATGTTTAACCATGAAGTTGTCATTGTGGTACTTTTTTTGTCATTATTTTATTAAGTTCTTACTAAAATATTTTTATTTCTATAAGTGGTAAAAATTTTACTCAGTATCAATTTTTGTTTAAATAGCAGTTTAAAAAGTTACCTTAGGTATATGGTATAGTACCAAAACACACGCCAACTCACACCTTTCTCACCCCTGACAATAACTCAATTTGGAAAGAAAAAAAAGTTACATACCTCCTTCATCCCTCAAATAGTATAAAAAGAGTGTTTGAGCGAATAAAAACATTTAATGTCTGTGGAATCGAAGAGTTGTGAGGGGAGCGAGCAGTCGCCGGGAGGAGGAGGAGGAGGGGGAGGATGGACGGACGCTCTGCTGCCTCCCATCCGCGAGCAGCCGGGGGAGCAACTGGGAGACGACGTCGATGACCGTCGGAGCCCTTCGCCTTCCGGAGACGACCACCACGCGGACGAACGCTCCGCCTCCAGGACTTCCTCCAGAGCGTCACCCTCTTCCGCCAGAGGTAAAAGAACAAACCTCCTTCTCCTATTCCTAAGTGGGAGGGAAATGTAGCTTAGTGCTATTCAAAGCTTATCTACACGGAGCGATAGGATGTAGAAGGCGGGTGGTAGGGGCTATTGTTAGTACCTAGGTTTACCGCGTGGAGGTGTTAGTGATAGAGTTAGTAATATTANAGGAATCGTATGGATATCGAAAAACGAGAAGCGAAGTGAAAAATTGTGGAATTGAGAACATTGAAATATTTTGGAATTGGGTCACGACGACTGATTAACGTCCATATCGCATTCGGTTGATTCAAAGGAATATGGTGAACGAACCTTTGAACACCTTTGTTACGATGAATAAGTAAACCACAAGACAAGAACTTAATTGTCAACTAACCGAACTTCGGTGACCAGGAAATTCCACTTTATTTTTTCCAAAGGTGCATGTTGTGGTCTACTTGTGTATCTAACTGGTGGCCCACTTTTTATATGGCCAGCGAGTTATAGTTCATTTTAAATCAAACGTTTCATTAAACGTCATAAATCTTTGCTGTCAGAATTAGAACTTGACGCGGCACGACGTGTCCTTCGGTGGGAGAGAAAATACAAAATTGAATTTGGAATTACCCCGTCATACATTACAATATTTTTTAAAAAATATTAAATTTCTAATTAAAAAAACACTTTTTGAAAATAAATTTTAAAAAACAATTAATTTTCCTGCTGAAATAAAATAAATTTATTAATGAGAACGAAAATATCGCGTTAGGAGTAAATAAATAAAATATGACCCAAAAGTTTTATTCGTCGGACAACATGATGCCAAATACCCATCAAAAATGTAATAGAAAATGGCCGGCGAGTGAAGATGTGTTGGAACATAACCTCAATATTCGCTTCCGAAATGTCGCTGGATACGCTTTGTTTTTGAATGGTAAAGATAATAGAAAATGGAATCATGCGAATAGAAACTAGGGATATTTGCTTTACTGTGTGTATCGCAGAATGTTCGGGTACTTAAGTTCACGTACCTTCGCGGATGTCTTAACATAACCTCAAGAAAAATCAACAAGTAGAGAATTCGTGAACAAACTGCTGGTATTGCATTTATGTTCACGGTACCTCATGGAGGTGGTGGCTTATTCGTCCTCTTCGGAGACATCCGCGGCTACATACTTCCACTTTATGAATTACTCAAGGGTAATTATGCGTAATTGCACGTAACAATATCTCTTAATACTTTAAACTACACAATCCAAATTGGTCAGAGATAAACAATTCGATTTTATTAGAAAACAAGGTATTAGGTATTTAAACTAGAAACGGACGGGTTTTGATCGAAATGTAGGAAAAATCAAATACTCCAATCAATATACGAAAAGCAAAGAAAGATATCGTTTTATTCGGTTCCTATTTGATTTCATATTTCTCTTACACACATCTCCTGATTCATATATCGTCTCCTGCAATCAAAGCAATCAAAAGATCCATTTTTCCAATGCCGCTTTCGAAATATCATTTTTAATTTACAATGGGATTCGGTAGGTTTTTTTTTTTTTCGTGTGGGTCACATAAAATGAAACCCAATATTTACTCGCCAGCGTTTCGATGTAATTCATATCATCATCATCATCATCATCATCGAGGCTTGCAATTCCTCGCTCCATAGACATTCATTCTGCACACACACACACACACTCTACTTAAACCTAACACTCACCTCATTATACCCTTTCCCTACCATCTTCATACAACATACACTCACATAATACAAGATCAATTATGTCGAATCGTTGGCGAGTAAATGTTGAGTTTTGCGTATGACCAGGTGAGGTATAATATTAAATCAAGTTACTCTCCGGAAGCGAGCAAGGGACCATCCTATCAATTGCGATCAAAAGCCGAAGGGAAATGGCGGATTTAATACTTATTTAAAAAAATACGTACTCTTATCCTCTTATTATTCCAAAACGAATCCTTGATATTATGAACAGTGAAAATTCGAGATTAATATTAACAAAAGTTTTGTATGACATATCCACCTATTGAAAATGCACCACTACCCGGAAGAAAGCCGGGAAGAACCCGGGATCGTGATGGTTACTTCTGTTGATATCTACTTACGTAATCAAGGGATCGCATAGAGTCAATTCTATTCCTGTAATTGTTTTTTACTCTAGATGTCAATCCTCTTCTGTTAATGAACATAATTGGGATCTTTAGGCGCAAACCATACAGAAAACAGAAGGAAGGGAAAAAGTACTAAAAAGGGGAAAAAATGTTTTGTTTACTCAACTAAATCAAGAAATCATTTCGCTTTTGCGCCTCTTCTGATTCATTGGGTCAGAAACGAGTAAAGCAAACAGTTGCCTCCGTTTCTCATCTGAAGGAAAAAAAAAGAAAATATAAAGTAAACATTTTGTTCCCATTGTTGTTATTCAATCGTTTCATAGTTGCAGTGAGGTAAAACGGCGTCTTCTGAAAATAGAAAAAAGAGGATTACAATTTGCATGTTCACCTCAAACTGAGGAAACATAAATTAAAATTTATTACAAATTTGAAATCAGTGCGAAGCCATTTATTAAGGGAAATTATTACTCACACGTCTTGTCTCTCATAAATGACAAAATGCACAAGACTATTGAAAAGGGGATAAAGGAGGAAAAAGAGATAAAGATACCAAGAAAGGGAGAAAAATGTGCCGAAATGAAAATCGCTCGTTTCTCATTTCGAGACCAAATTTTTTTTTCCTGCGCTGTTTGCGAAAAACTTTAATTTACCTTTAAGAAGAATGTGCGCACTTAAAAATCCTAACCCTGATAATGAAACTGTTATGTAAACTTCTTAAATGTGGTTCGTTATTTAAATTACTCTCTCAAGTTTTGCTCTAGTATTACAGACTCTCTCGAAAGAATACAGAGCTCAGCAAGGTACCGCAAATACCGGGGTAACTTTTTTTCTCCATTTCTTCCATCCCGAGTAACGTAACCGCACGATTCGCATCAGCTATGCTTCTCTCTCGAATGCCGCGAGGCGCGCGTGCGCATGCGCCGTATAGTGAACGAAGGCAACGAGGCAGAAACGCAACGAGGGCGGCATGTATCAAGTCCCGTTGGCCGCGTCGCCTCTTGAGCGAGAACCCTCCCATACCGGCGTCTTCGCTTTTGTCTTCGCTTTGTTCGCGCGTCAGCAGTTTATCAACTGCTCGACTTTTGTTTTACGATGCCAGACAAGTGAGTGGCGCGCGCCGCCGCTGCTGCTGCTGCTCGGGACAACTTGATTGGGTGTCCATGTTGAGGAGATGCCGGGAAATATTTGGAATAATTGTAATCAATTTGGAGTAAGTCTTTATAATTATTGAATAAAACGACTTGAATTCACAGACTGATTCATTAATTTTTCAAGAAACGAAACAACACTTCGACGACCTCCACTGTGGCGCCATCGTCGCTCAAGTTGGCAACAGTCGAAAAGTCTGTAATTGTGCCAACGTTTGTTAATCAACTTTAAAAATTGTGAAGTTTATTACCCCGCACGGGAGCAGTGCTCGGTGCCACACAAAAAATTACTAAATCTGTTCGTAATTACATAAGTGAATTAACAAATTTAAGGCCCAAATATCTGTAATACACACTCTCATGGATTAAAAATAGTTAGAAATTTAGGACACAAGGTAACAACTGGAGAGAAATTAAGTTTTAAGTAATAATCAATTACACGAACCCCGTAAGTGACTAAATCTAGGAATTACAATTCCTTGTCCCATCACCCATTTATATTTCATTCGATTTCATTAATTACGAACTAGAATAACTAACTCATCGCTCTGGAGTTTTAATTAGTTTCTTCCAGGCTGTTTCACATAATTTTCATGTAGAATTTCGGTAAATGGTATATTTTTCATCCACAAAGAGAATAAAAACTATTCGTTGACATCTCTCTGGAAACAACCAGGCCGACCGAACAGCTTCTCTTGACCTCACCCAGGCTTCTCTTTGTCCGAGGACTGACACAAAACTTCTCCAGACAAAAAATTCAAGCGTAAACAACTGAACTCTAAAGAGATTGTCTCTAAAGATGTTATCTAAACCTCTAGCTCCTTTTCGTAAAGAAAATTCTACGCATAAAAATAAAAGACTCCTCAAAACATCATAGAGGTATTGTTGGGTTTCTTAAAGTTGTTTTTTCTTGAATTTACGAATATACGAAAATCTGAAATACTTAAATTCCAGTAGAGTTTAACAACAAAATACTAAAAACCTTTATATTTATATTATTTGTTTTTTTTAGCTCTTGAACTACACCTTTTCCTTTTTCTTCGATTTATTTTTGGCCCAGAGACGTTTCTTCGAAATCTCGTCTTTCATCGATCGTCTTCTTTTGCCTAATGCACTTGTTTTTCTGATGAGTCTTTATTTTTATTTTTTATTTTTTTTGAAGACTTCGCCAAAAGGGCGTCTTCTTATCTGCGCGTTTTGCGAAAAGTGTTTTCCCTCGTATCGTATCATCGAGTCGTTCGTTTGCGGCGTAATCTTCTAAAGCTCTAAAAATGCCGCTGTCACTTTCGTTCCCTGTTTAATTAGTCTGCGTCCCTTGTGCTAAATCCAAAGTTTGTTTTCATCGCATGCTTATGATTCGCGTAGAGATGGATTTTAAATAAACTCGATAAACATCTGGGAATGATTCACAGCCACATAGTTAAAGGTTGAAAAAGTCAACAGAGTTTTAACGATCAAATTGATATAATGTGCAAGGATTATTTATCTCTGTGAATCATTAATTGGGTGTGTAAATGTGATCAGAGTAATATACACAAATTGAAAAGAGATATTAGTTAATATCAAAAATACAAACAGTTCTCTAATGGCATCTACAACCGAGGTACGTTCTCGAAAGTCAGTGGCGTATAGTTGAAACAACATTGACTCACGGGTTTTTGTAAAACGTAACAAAAATGTTAAAATCCTTACCAATGTCTTTTATGTCGACGATACACGATATAGGATTCGAATCCGGGATATTGTGGTTAAATAAGCTTGATTGTCAAATACGCTTGATTGCAAACTACGTATGACCACGTGGGGGATAATAACTTATTTACTCTCCGTAAACATGCAAGGACTCGTCCCATCAATTCCTATCAAAATACTGCCCAAGGGCAGTAGTGGATTTAAAACTTATTAAAAAACATTTTTAATCAAAATACGTAGTTATCAATTTATTTAGATAAAATGTGCAGTCAATATTTGATATTAATAATAGCAATAGCATTAAATGATATTCCCGCCTAAGGAAAATGCGCCACTACCCGAAGGAAAACCGGAGATAAAACCCTGATCAGGATGGGGATACAGAGACAATGTATATAACAGGGCCAAAATGGCGTACAGTTAGAAATAAACTCTTATGAATAAAAAAGGATCAAAACGAACATGCACGACAAAAAAAAAAAAAAAAAAAAAAAAAANTTATAACAATGGCGTAACGGTGTAAAAGGAAAATTAAGAACACTTTTACATCGTCTGAAGTTATATGGAATACAATATCTAAGAGGCAATATTTTGGCTTTATTGAATCCTTCTTCCTTAATTGCTTCCGGATTCCCCTCCGTTTCGGTTCCGAATGTTGATGGAGGATAATGGAATGAAATTCGCCATTGAATCATTGATGTGTGCGTGTTTTGTCTCAAGGAGAATGCACAAGCGGGAGGCGTAGGTGTTTTGAATGTGTCACTCACTTTCTCACTTTTTGCCACAGAACTAAATGATAAAAACAACTAAATGAATCTGAAAATTTAAAAAATCACTTAAAAGTTTAAAGGAATATATTTATTTACATATTAATCTAGTGTACACAAAAATTTATCGTGCAAACACGCATTGAAAAGGAATAATGTTTGTTGCAACTTAACCTCACTTTTTGTTGTAATACCCACCGCATTGCTCCGGTGAGTTTTGTCCAATATTTATAATTTTTTATATTTCTTATTATTTCATTTAGCATCTAGTGGCCTTTAGTTTTATATACACGCTTGAATTGACAACGTTCACAAAAAAATCCGAGGGGATGTTCATGCGTTTATGTGATAGTAAAAAAAAATCGAAAAAAATACATTTGATCCCAAATTACTCTTTTAAAGTTGGAATTTCGAAAAATCCGTCCTCCTTGAGACACTATGATACGAAATCAATATCTTCTCAAAATATGAAGTTCTTTCCATCTACTTGGACGACTGCGTAAAATCAACGCCCCTCTTATAATAAGTGTAGAGATGATGCATCAATAGCCATAGGATGGGGAAACCTCTTCACTTCTTAAGTTTTCAAATTCGAAAGTAAGTGCGACTTAACGATGGGCATGAGTTTAAAAGAAACCATATTTGAGAAAAATGACAAAACAATCCTTCAATTAGCTGCGTAGCATGAAATATACAGATGTAGAGATTTTGTGATTGTTTCACCTTTTCACTTACAATTTATGTTTTAACATTTCTTATTTCTAAGTGATGCAATAAAAAAGTGATCTTCATTTACAAAAGAAATAGCGAATAGCTCAAAATGGGTCTGTTTTTGAAAACGCAATTTTTTCATGCCATCAGAATCCATTAATTTCCCAACCATGATCAATTGACAAATGAACAAAGAAGACTAAAAGAGAGTAAAATTTCACGGAATGACTTTAATTGTTAGTTACATGAGCCAGCTTTAAAAAAAGGTAAAAAATACTTAAGGAATGAGCGAAACATTGAGAAATTAATAAAAGTTTCAGAGTTATTGTATTTGTTTAATATATAATACCCTGCATGTCCGTGTATTTAGATGAAAAATAAGTAAAATGAAAGACTGATATGTGATGTAAAGTTAATTCAATTTCTTTAGCAAGTAAAATTAATTTAATTTACTCTTTCTTTTATATCCACCACTTTCAGGTTTCTGGTGGTAAAAATGTCCAGTTGTGTATGTACGTGTAATATTGATTTGTAATTTTTAAGTAACTATTTGTTAGTTTTGAGTGAAAAATAACAGCTATTTTTAAGATCATTTCATTATTAACTTCACATTTTCCTCGAAAGGACTCTGAGATCGAATTGATAAAACACATGTTGTTTTGCTTCAGCTTCAGCTGGGAATACAGGCTTAAGGATATTCCAGTCACTATTTCGTAAGTTTATTGTACATATTTTTGAAAAGTGATAAATTCATATTATTATTATTATTATTATTATTATTATTATTATTATTATTATTATTAAAATACAGTAATCTAATCTAAAAATCCTTGAAGTGGCTTATTAAATACTCTACTGAATAGCCAAGAGAATATTATAGTCTTTTACGGTTTTACGTTTTCTTTAATGCTGAACGCAGACGGAAATATATAGATGCGAATCTGGGAGGACAGCTTTTCCAAGGGGTCTTCTTCATTCTCTAAGGGGGACTTCCTGAGAGAAATGTCATTGTCTCTGTCCCACTTGCGCAAAAATCACTAACTTCAGATTTAAGATCGTTCTCTCAGATGATCGTAGTAAAAGGGTTGCGCAATGCGACAGTACATTTGTACACCTATCGGATAGGGAGAAAGAAAATACTGTAGACCTTTGATAATCCGACAGATATGGGACCAGGTTGTTGTCGGGTTATCAGTTAGTATGAGGGTGCCATTAAAACAATGCTGTATAGCCTTCTAGGAGACGGTAAACGCAGCTGAACACGTTATAAATGAGTTAAGAAAAACTGATTAGGTATCTTTCCACTCATAGGTTTTATATACAATATTTAATCATAACGAAACTCATACGTTATGTGATAATCGCAAATAAACGTGGTCCTAGTGAGAAAAGTACATAAACTAATAAATAAACTTTATTGTCAAAAAGGCAGTTACAAACTACGTATGACCACGTGGAGGACAATAAACTAATTTACTCTCCGGAAGCAAGCGAGGGACGTATTCCATCAATTCCGATCAAGGGTTCTAAGGTAGAGGCGGATATAACATTTCAACAAGCTCCTAACGATAAAAAAAATAGTTCAACACGTGTTATAGTATTAACAAATACCAACAAATATTGTACTTAATAAAACACAGAAAAGTCGATTCACAAGAAAGTATTATTATCAAGCTATAAATCATTCGGAAAGTATTGTTGATAATTCGTAACTATTAAATAAAACTAAATTCGCTAATAATTATATCAATTGATGCTGTCTCTAGGCAAGAGCCTAGCGAGTCTTTATAAAAAATCCGTTTCTACCCGAAGCAAAACCGGAGAAAAACCCGGGCCAGGATGCGGCTACAGAATGAATGTACCAACCGTGCCAGGATTGAGTACATATAGAACTAAATTTATATGTATAATAAGACATAATACTATCATGCCGGAAAATAGTTCTGATTGTTGTAAGATTTTTAAAGTACTACAACAATGGATTGATAAAGTACAAGACGGATTTAACTTTTATTGAAATCAATAAATTCTTTTACATTGTAGAAGCGCTGGTGCAGAAGGTAGCTTTTAACCGCGGATTTGAAGAGATTCAATCTTTTAAATTTTGGACAGGGAATTATATAGAACGATTCTCGAATGGTACGGCCATTTTTAGCGAAGCGTGATCGACACACTCGGTCAATGACTGACACACAAATCGTGGTTGACACACTTATTCCTATTGCGAGTATTGTGTTCGTGAACAAAACTGTTTCGTATGAAACTAGGGTGGTGCATCAGTAATTCGGTCTTAACAAACACGACAGTTTCATAAATATAAATGCAGGGAAGTGTTAAAATATTTCATTCTTTGAATAAAGGTTTACAAGAGATTCGAGGGTGAGATTTACAAATTATCCGAACAATTTTCTTCTGAATTCTGAAAGTTTGGACGCTCTGCCCGTAATTGCCCCAGAAGATGACGCCGTATCGTACATGGAAATAAACATTTGCAAAATATACGCAACGGGAAATATGTGGACTAACAGTATTAACTAAGATTCGTAATGCGTAACACAATTTACTTAATTGGGAATTAAGATTGTCAACGTGACAATTCCATTTGAGATTGTCTTCAATATGAAGACCTAAAATCTTTGTATTCGTAACAGTTTTTAATTGTGTTCCGTTTAAAGAAAGAGAAACCTGGAGTAAAGATTTTGTGAAACTATTGTGAAATGACTTAGACACTGGTTTGTCAGTGTTTTCAATGCGGCGATTTGCATGGAACCAAGTCGAGAGGTTAGACATAACTTTTTGAGCATTGGAGTGATTACATAGTAGATTAGTGTAATCGGAAAAAGAACCATTTTGGAATCTGATGTGGAAGACGACATGTCGTTGACATACAACAAAAAGAGTATAGGACCGAGAATTGAAACTTGGGGAACTCCGCGAATTAGTGGCTTTGTTTCTGAAAGGCAATACTGATGTACTTAATTTTTAATATAAGGTATTTCAACCTGTTGATATCTATATTTTAAATAGGAAGTCAGCCAGTGGTGCGCAAGTCTACGAATGCCAAAAGATTGTAATTTTGAAAGGAGAATTTCGTGATCAATGACATCGAATGCTTTAGATACATCAAGAAAAACACCCTGAGGATTTTGTCCACGGTCAAGAGATGTGGTAACATCGTTTAAGAAAGAAAATATGGCGCTTGTAGTGGAAAAGGATTTCCCAAAACCGTGTTGATCATCAGAGAGAATGTTATTTTTTGATAGAAAATCTAGAAGACTCTTATAGAACAATTTTTCTAGGATTTTTGAGCAAGTGGGTAGTAGAGAAATTGGTCGATAATTACTAACATTGTGTTTGTTTCATTTCTTGTATAAAGGTTTCACTTTAGCTCTCATAAAAATAAAATAATAAATTAATTATTAATATATTGGATAAATATTATAAATTAATTATTAATATATTGGACGAGGACAATTAATTTGTGATTTTAGTACTTGATAATTAATGTAAACTGTCGATTGACTCCTTCTTTGACAAGGGTCGCATTGTCTTCAGTCATGTGATACGACCGCCATTTTGCGTCAGAACAGTATTTTCTACAGTTTTTGGTGAATTACTCTCGTAAATGCCCTATAAGTTACGAGAATCTTCACGTCATTGCGTTCCTATTTCCATTTTCTATAAAAAGTTAGGTTTCCGCGGCCGGAGTCAGTATGAACTTGTTAGTCCGGGGCAAACCGCGTGTTAGTGGAATACAGACCTAAGTCGCAGAGTACGACGGCGACTTAGGTCTGTACGACTCTGACGTTGCCCTGAAGAAGGCATTGCACAGCACGATGGTCGAAATGTTGGTAGTTTTATCTACTATGACGTGGTTTGTCCCGGATAAACAAGTTCATTCAGTTTGCTATGTTTTAGTAGGGTTTTCTCGTAATGTTAAACCAGTAATTTTGCCATATCAAAAAACCATGAGCCCGCGAAAGTTTTCTCCATATAAACCCATAGTAATGTAAAGTCAAATAATTCAAAATTTTGAGCCGTAAGGGTATGAAAATTCATCGCCTCTGGATAGAGAATGGTTCAAACTATAATTTAAAACGTTTTTTGGGGGCGCTCGGAGGCACGAAATACCTTAAGCAAATGAGGGTGACATATAGGCCAGTGTATCACTTAATTTTTTTATTTTTGGTCTTTAATNTCTGGATAGAGAATGGTTCAAACTATAATTTAAAACGTTTTTTGGGGGTACTTAAGTTTAGGCGCTCGGAGGCACGAAATACCTTAAGCAAATGAGGGTGACATATAGGCCAGTGTATCACTTAATTTTTTTATTTTTGGTCTTTAATTGATCTGGACAATTGAATATTTGTATCAAGCGTAGTTTTTGTAAATTGTATTTGCAATTCCTCTAATGACGAAATACAACATGCACAATGTATTATGTATAGCCTACATATTTCTAATTTTTTTTCTGTTCTTCAAACTATTCTGTGTTCTTCAAATTCTACATCCCTCTGGAGGAATTAATATTGTTCCAAACGCTGGCACACACACAAATTGTATCATTTCAACAGACTTCATCTCAAAAACCTTTTCCTGCTATTATTATATTGAAGGTCAAAAAAAAAAAAAACTATTTCATTTTTACTTCTATAAAACCCATTGTAAGTAAAGTTCTTTTCTCGTTTCTCCTGAAGTTCAGAGGAGAGAGCTTGAGGGGTCCATGAGGCTGCAAACACTCACACATTTTTTTATAAAGCGTTTTCTATTTTACAATTTTTCTACCAATAGGTCATAAACTAAAGAATAAAAGAACGTTTGGTCAGTTTATGAAGCAACACATCGTCTCTCTCTTGTTTCGAATGTGTTGATGCGAAGCGTTGCCCTGGAAACAATGGCTTCTCTTCTTTGCAAATAAGAGACGGGAAAGTCGCCTCAGATCACTTTTTAACAACTCTGCAACTATCCTTCCTGACGTTTCGTCAGAAGCTGTCAGCGGCGGATCTAGACCGTAATGAGGAAGGAGGGGGAGCATCTCCGTTTCAAAATTATGGTTCTTGAAGATAAACTTAATAAAATACATCATCAAGTAGATAATTAACAATTAACAATATTAAATAGTGGCCAAATTTATTAATTGTTAAAATGAAAAATCCGTATTTTAGGATAAGGATGTCGTGACCAAATCAGAATTTTATAAAGACAAAAATCAAAAATTTCGTGAAAATATATTTTTAATGCAATCATAATGAACAAACAACAAATATATGAAAGTTATGTAGTCACAATTCAGGATATTTTCTTTAAAACGACTGTCTTGAAGAAGTCGCCGTCTTAATCCTAGTGATGTCACAAACAGCTGACAACGTTCATGGAGGAACGACATCCCGTCAACGAATGGAAAAAGCCGCTCGCCGTCTGTAGCTGGCATGAAGCACGTTGGAAAAGACAAATTTTCAGCGTCCCAAGACCATACGGAGGCTGCTTCTGGAAGAGTTAGAAGAGAAGAAATCATGGACTAGGAAGTGCCTGCAATAATCCTGACCCGTCACCGGAATTAATTAATAATTAAACGAACTTCCGGGATATTGTAGGCGCATTAAAAATTGCATTAAAATTCCACCCAAAATGTTACTACACTGTGAAAAACCATAAACGCAGAATCCACATTCTGAACACGAGCACTGTAGTTCATTAGCTGATCAACACATTAGAAACATGAAAAATTGAGATTAAAAAAATTAATAACACAAATTAGTAAAGAAACTCACACGAACATTTATGCACCTAACCTCACTTTATGCTGCTTTGAGAGGTTACCTTCTCTCCGAGGCAAAACTTGTCTCTCATTCACTTTACATGGAGACGGTAACCTGCTTCGCAGTATGCCCCGTGTAAACGAACCTTTATTGAAGCGAGGATAATATTAATTGTCATGAATTTTTAAAACTAGACACTCTTGTTAGAAGTTCAATTAACATTTCGTTATTCATTTTCGTTGTGAACGCGTCGCAGTACCTTGAGGAGACGAGAGAAATATCCTTTTAGCGATACTAATAATTTCAATAACTCTGACGTACACTGTGGAATCTAATATAGATCGGAGTACGTGGATCCGTTACTTTAGAGGCAAAGATAGTCGTGGTCACAGACTCGATGCAAAATAACTGTTTCGTGAATTTCTTTTAATTCGTCACTTCCCATTCAATGCACTTTTCCTTTTCTTGCGTCCGCTGTTCGAGTGGGAGCGAGAAAGACGGAAATCTGACCTGGATCTCCATCCGTCGCGTCTCCGCTGCAGTTCTCACGAAGATTTCACTTCTGCGCGCAATCGAGCGCCATCTGCATCTCCTCTCGGAAGAACATAACCTCATTCATCAGGGGCTCCGGTTGAGACAGTACGAGCGAGCCAACGCAGACGTACATATATAAACAAACTCAGCTGTCTCTGCTGTAGGTTGTCCGTGACGACATGAGACAGAAGATAACTGTTTGGTGTCGGTCGCCCTCTCTCTCTCTCTCTCTCTCTCGCACATCCGCTCGGAGGAGGAGGAGGAGGAGGAGGAGATGGGAAGGTATTGTGCGTAACAGTCAAAAGTCAGAGAGGGGAATAATCGTGTTCCCCCACCCAAGTCGATGTGCGAGGGAGACAGAGATGCCAAACTTCGTTTTCCTCTTCGGACAACCGGTACGTAAGATCGCTGGGTCTATTTATATGTATGTCTGTACGTGTCAGGCGCAAGTCCAACACACAACCGTTTTATAATAATAAATTTATTGTCAAAAAACAGTACAAACTGCGTATGACCACGTGGAGGACATTAAACTAATTTCCTCTCCGGAAGCAAGCGAGGGACGTATTCCATCAACTCCGATCAAGGGCCCTAAGGCAGAGGCGGATTCAAAAATAATTTCAGCATAAGTTTCTAGATAAGATAAAGAGTTAGCTGCGAGTTATAATACATATATAATGTCAATATGTTTGTAATTTAACGGAAATATGTTTGTAAATTTACATGTACAAGTTATTATCGAACTATAGATTATTCTGAGTATAGTGTTTAAAAATCATAAGAGATGAAAAAACACTAAATTCACGATTTATTGTTACAATAAACTCGCCTCTAGACAAAGCCTAGAGAACCTGTATAAGAAATCCGCCTCTACCCGAAGGAAAAACGGAGAAAAACCCGGGCCAGGATTAAACTTCCAATAAAGTTGTGTGTTGCAGTTATATTAAAAATATCAATAATTATTGAAATTCATGAATTACGGTGTATTGAAAACTGAAAATACCTACCTACATATCGATTTATCTATAAAATGGAACGAATTAACTCTGCAGCTTTATTCAAAGCCGAGAGCTTGAGTAGCTTTCCTTAGTTTTTAATTCGAAATGATAACACATCCCCACAAAAATTAATCTCTGTACCTGAGACATATATGGATTCGACGTATCTTTTGACGCTGAGAACGATGCCGATGTCCCCAGCAAGATCCATCGTGTCAATTTTTAGTTATCGCCGAATTACCTCTGCAGGTTTTAATGAAAAAAAAATTGGCAAACACAACCGTGCCAAGATAGCGTACAGTTAGAAATAAACTTAATAAACAAAGGCGTGTCAAAGTATAAGATAAATTAACATCACTTACATCATCCGAGGTCCCTTTCTCCCTTCTTCACCAATAAGAGGCGAACATTGAAGGATAGTTGAGGTCTACGGGCCTATGAAAATGCATGTTGGTTGATATAGCTGCTATGAAGAATCGCGTGATCTAAAGTTGTGAACGCAGCTGACGGTTCTCTTTCGATTGAGGTCTCTAGTTGATTCTGGTGGCAGCGGGTTCTTCACCTTCCGCTCCTCCTCTGCTTTGTTTGCTTCCGGAAGCCTTTACGCTTTTGGCTCGACGCCGCCTTGGCAGCCGACGCCCGTCTTCCTATCTCACTCATTATTAAACTCCAAATCGATTACCAATTTTTAAAACGAAAGGACAACATACGTATTCACCAAGTCATGTATCTTTTGCCGAAAATTATGCTATGTGGCTGCCTAACCCGATTTCAAGTTATATCGCAATAAATATTAATATAGTAGTCACAGAAGCGACTATTTGCTGTAAAGAAATACAAGTCAATAACACAACAAGTTAAGATACAAAAGGTGATATTCGTTCCACACTTTGCTCGATGCAGCAAGAAGAACAGAATAGCAACAGCCACAAGAGCAAATGAATTGAATCGATGGTCGAGGTTGGCGATGGATTTAAGTTTTAAGAAATTCGAATGTCCTGCCAACGTAACGCGAGGCAGAAATATCATTTTACTCTCACGGACGATGGCAAAGTATAAGCGTCGGCTGCACTGAGCACAAGCCCTGTACGAACATTAATGAAGCCAATGAGGCTGACAGTAAATAAATATATAAATAAATAATTTATCTTCAAGAGAGCTGTTAGAATCTGTTGAGGCCACGTTGAGGACAATAAAGTAATAAAGTACTGCGAATAATAAACACAATAAACCACAATAAGCTCTTCCCGTTCCTACTTTTTTTATTAAATTTCTCTCTTATAGAAGCAAAGAGAATGGAGCTAATCACTTGGAAGCAAAGAGAGCTAAAATCCTGTGAATAGAAGAAACCCATCGTCTCTTCATTGTTTCCCTCGCCAGAAGCCAGCGAATGGTGTCAGGAAATTGTACAAACGTTCAAGGCCCTTTACGTGTAATGGGTCAATTGCTAAACCGAGACAGATTTTTTGGTATTTTCTATACTTTTTCGGTCGGTTTTGGCAATTTTCAAGTTGACTCACCACACGTAGAGACTTGAAATTTTGGCAGCATTTAGAATAGCACGTAAAGAGTTGGTGACCAGAAAGTCAACCCTGCAATCAACCTCAGTAATTTGGACAAAAAATGTCGATTGTCGACTATTTGGTATATTTTCGGAGTTTTATCGCGATTTTATTTTTGCTATAAAATATTTTTGGTTAGATATGAGCGTTTATCATCTAAGCGACTTGTTTGATCAGTTAAGTTTGGTTTAATTCCGAGAAAAAAAAATTAAAAAACAGAAAATCACCATTTTTTAGTATACGAAACAATACCTTCGCTGTTGTTTGTAGTAAGTATCAGCTATGTTGGTTAGGTTGGGTTAGGTTGGGTTAGGTTGGGTTAGGTTGGGTTAGGTTGGGTTAGGTTGGGTTAGGTTGGGTTAGGTTGGGTTAGGTTTCATCACGAGTTGGCAAACGAAACAAACGATTGGTAGAGTAGGTGACGTTTCGGAACAGTTATTCCTCCATCTTCAGAGCTGTAATTATGTGTGGATGTTGTTATGCAAAGCATACGATACAAACGGAAACAATACCAAACGCAAGGTGACTTAATAATAATATTTGATCAGTAAATATGTCGTATACAGAAAGGGACAATTTCATTTGACTGGGGGCAGTGGGGGGGGTCACATTTCGGTGTCTTCTCCTTGGGTACCCTTTCTTACAAAAAAGGAAAATATTGGAAATTACTGACCGAGGAGATTTAAGGTGAAACCTGACTAAATTTTCTTTCAAAGGATGAGGGACATCAAAAACACTTATTTTGTGTATTTATATATTTACTGGATTTGCATTTAATCAATAAATGTATAAAAATATTCATTTTTTATTTTGAAAATTTCCACACGACAGTGAACCTTATCAAAGCTTTGTGATCGGTGGATATATTTCTTCCGTGGAGGATGACATGTGTGAAAGAGAGGTGCAAATGCAAATGGCGACGAGTCGGGACTCGAACCCGGGACTCCTGCTTCGATCGCAGGCGTGTGAACCACTACACCACCCGTTCGCTTTCCGCAACTGTATTCACCATTTCCACCCCCCAGACCTTTATGTGATATGCGTCGAAATCCCATTTGAAGCTAATGAATTTGTAAGAAAAACGAGAAAAAAACCAGCACATGGTCTTAGGGACAGTAAAGCCACATATATTCTATTCCTTCTATCTTATAATAAATTTTTAATAATAATAATAAATTTATTGTCAAAAAAGCAGTTACAAACTGCGTATGACCACGTGGAGGACAATAAACTAATTTACTTTCCGGAAGCGAGCAAGGGACCATCCCATCAATTCCGATCAAAGGTCCTAAGGCAGAGGCGGATTCAAAAAAATTCAGCAAAAGTTCCTAGATGAGATAAAAAGTTTTCTGCGAGTTATAATACATATATAATGTCAATATGTTTGTAATTTAATGCAGATATGTTTGTAAATTTACATGTACAAGTTATTATCGAACTATAGATTATTCTGAGTATAGTGTTTAAAAATCATAAGAATTGAAAAAAACACTAAATTCACGATTTATTGTTACAATAAACACGCCCCTAGACAAAGCCTAGAGAACCTGTATAAGAAATCCGCCTCTACCCGAAGGAAAACCGGAGAAAAACCCGGTTTGCCAGGATGGTCTTCATTTAATACTTATCATTCCGTCCTGTAGCTCATGTCCAGCTCGTGTACGCTGGAGGCTAAGCAAGACAATTAAGTGGACTTCGTCTCAAACCAAGTAAAGAGAAAGTAGAACGGTATTCGCCACTGAAAATTTCGTTTCTGTATATCACAAGGTTGTACTAATCTGTGAAAGTATCTTAAAGAGAATTGAAGGAAAAACACAATCCTGCGCGGAATCTGTTACTTTTCATGAATTATTCATCGTAACACCAGGAAAAAACCGTTTCACCGCGCGCCGCCGCGTGACACGGGGAAGGTTTCGTCCATTTTCTTTGAATCCAGTACAAGAGAGTGAGTTCGAGTATAGTATGATACAAATTAAAGGCTTTACGTTCGTCCCTCTCAAAAGCGCATCACTTGAGAACGACGCCTGCACCGACTTAGTTAATTAAAAAGAATAAAAATGTTTGTAAAACTCACAATAAGGTTTTTAGGGAAAGAAAAATTGGAAAAGTTGCCCAGAAAATTGAAAAAACTGAAAATACTTTCTTCTATGGGATTTTTGTATGAATTCAAGACCACAACTCACGATTCGAATGCGTAATTCTTTTTTTTGTTTTGTTAGTTGTGGTCCTGGGAAAGTTTTCTGAAAAAAAAAAACATTCGGGACGACAATTACAAAGGAAGTCGGGAAAATTCGGACAAACTGCAAAAAAATCATATTTTTTTGTATTCTGCACTCTCGAAGATAACTCACGATATTTGGTTGATTCTTAATTTGTTTTTGTTTTTTCAGTTGAATTCACATTTCTCGCACATCACACATTTGCAGCATTTTCAGCATATGTACTGCCGATAGAATTCATCTCGCATGCAAAATTTCCCATTGGTGTACTTCTGAATGTACTCCTCCTCAAATTGATTATCGTTAATAGATTCAATGATAACTGAGAAATACGTTTTTTTCTTATTTTTACTTTCTTTTACACATTTAAAATAGCTTTTTACAAATTCACAAAACGATAGCAAACAAATTGATTGAAACTTGGACCGAGAGGACACCGTCTGTTGGGTGAGAGCTAGTTAGTGTAAATGATTAATCAGTCAATTAACAACAGGGTAACATAAGTTGACGCGTAATTTTTTTTTCTGGTAAAGAGTTAATGGAGATTATAGAATTATAACATTTGTATATAGAACATTTTCCATATTACATCAGCATTTAGCATTATTCCATGTTTTTCTTTTACTTTTTATTGAATCCTTTGTCGCCTGATGTCAGATATTTCGACTGAATTATGATGCTAATATTGATCGTCTCTTTCTTTGTAGGGCATTGTGTTTGTTTTCACTAATTCAATTTCTTCGAGTAATTTTCTTTTGGAAAATTATGGTAAATGAGAAAAAAGTACCTCAGGTAATACACTTGATGCGCAGAAGCCTGCAGGAGAATTATTTAATTATTTCCCCCCTGAGAACTAATGCACTGAATGTATCGAGCTTGATGCACTGCGTCAGCGGGATCACGTGACGAATCATCACTCACAAGTCCCTTCATTCAATTGTTAAACACACTGCTGTCGTTCGTCTTTCAATTGAAAAAAATAAATAAATAAACAGACGTATCATTATAATAACGACAATATTGTGATATCTCATTAACATTAATGTACATTTATTAACGAATAGAACATAATATACAAAATAGAACATAAATATTGATCAGAATTGATGGGACGGTCCCTTGCTTACCTCCGTACAGTAAGTTAGTTAATTGTCTTCCACGACGACGCACGCAGTTTCTTGATGATAAAATTTATTTATTTATTCACGGAGGAAAAAGAATATTTCGTCGAAGTCAGTCTTTATTTTACGTGGGAACCAAAGATCGTTTGAGATGTTGAAGGACAAACTTCCTTCGAAGGTTGAAGAGTCAATGTGCTGTTTCCTGTCAACAATATACGCGTGCCTCCGCTTCCTTGAGACGTAATCCTTCCGCGAAGCTTCAAAATTCGCGATTCAGAGAGGTCATCGACCCCCTTCCCCCCCCCCTTTCTCAGGGGAAATACAACGCTCTTTAAATGCAGGAAATTCCTTACAATTCCTTTCGTGGTGAATGGTGGCTTGGCTTCATCAAACGACAGCAGATGTAAGCAAATGATTTCCATTGAAGAATGTAATTTTCCGATGGCAATAAAAAAGTAAAATTCATATGTGGCGACTGTGTAGCATTTTAAGGGCTCTAATGACCTTCACGTTGACGAGCCCTAAAACCCCAAGAACAAAAAAACTGCGTAGCAAGCGAGTTGGGTCACATATTAATTTCTCTTGGCGCGTGCACAGTAGATACTACTCTCACTGATACTGAAACACGGTTAGCAACGCGATGTCTCCCGTGATCTAGAAGATTCTCCAAGACCTTCGCTACGATCAACAAAAGAGGAGTAATGACAAAACGAAGCCGCAAACCGCATTCAGTACGACTCGAGTCTTCGTTTCGCAGGAGAATCAGTTGTAGCTCGCCCTTAACCTCACTTCAGGCTTCGCGCTTGCGCCCTTCAAGCTACAATTGTTACCCTAATGTCCTTGAGAGGACGTGCGCAGTGATTGTGTTTCGTCAGACGATCGCCAAGTGAACAATGTGTTTCGTTATACCTGTACAAGCA
>NNCF01126184.1:0-27435 GCA_002313205.1 Laupala kohalensis
ATCTAAGAGATTTCTATGTTTGTGAACCAGAAATGGAAAATACTACCCAAATAAAGTACTTCCTAAGGAAGTCGCCTCAGATGAGGAATCTAGTCTCTACGAGACCACCTCAGAGGTCTTTGGGTTTAACAAGTTGAATGAGATTGGTAGACGGACCCGAGAGGCGAACGGGCTGGTGCAGTCAATAAGCGCATGAGCGCGTAAAGCTCAAGGTCCCGGGTTCGAATCCCGGTCCCGTCTCCCATTTTCATTCGACGTAAAATGAATTGTTGTTGTTAATTAGAGAAGATGAGGATTAAATTCAGTGAATAACCTTTGTGTGAAAGAAAAGTATGTTTAATTGTCGAACAGATTGGATTGGAGTTAAGTTCAGTAAATTGTAATTGGTATGAGAAAGGTAGATTAAATTGTCAACTAGAAAATAATATGGGTAAAGCCAGTGTAATTTAGTGTGTCTTTTTGGGGGAAATGACGTCATTTCGGCGTTAGTGTTAATATGAATGTTTGATTACCATTTGTGTTTGTGTGTTTTTTGGGGGAAAACAACATGAGGGGTGTTGTAGTGTTTAAAAACAGTAATTAAATTAAATGGATTTATTTGTTAGCGCTTTCCTTAAGTGGAACCATTGCATGGTCCTTTCCTTCGTAAAAAAATCGAACCCAGTAATCATTGTGGAACCCTGAGATAAGATAGCCGAGGCGCCCAAAATTAAATATTATATTATTTTTTTAGAAATCAAGTTACGTTCTGCCACACTATAGAACATAACTGCATGACGGGTTTCAATAATGCCAAGTGACAACTCACCGCGACAGCAGTAACTAAATATTTCATGAAAATTAATATAAGTGAAACCAGTTGTATTCCAACCATTATCTTCTGCAAAAGAAGTAGATTATAGTTGAAATATGTATCGTGAAAAATATTGGCTAACAATGATTATTGTGCGATCAGAACTTAAGTAAATATCACTAAATACTTTTGTGGTCCAATACAAAAATTACTTATATTTCAGAAACATTATTATTTTTTCATAAATACATCTATTTTAAAACAAAAATCTTCTAAAGGAACCTAAAAATGATAAACAACTAATTTGTTTCTAAATCGACTTTATTCCTTGAAACACTCATAGTAGTACTTCTATCACTTGTGGTATTCTATATTTTAATATAATATTTTTGCAAAATAGAGAACATTTACTTTGGTTTCTTTTCCACAAGGTTCTGTACAACATGCGTGATTGTAATAAAACTGTTCTGCAACTTATACACGCTCTCCAGCGAACCTAAATCATAAATCGAACTGGCTAAAAGCTTCCATGAAATTCATCCGTACCTCATGGTAGTTTTATGATAAAATAAGTAGATCCATTACATTTCAAGATTTCATTCTGAATAGTTATGTTTGCACATGAGAACATATATACAGAATTGCATGTGTCATTTATTCCTTAACGGAATAAGAAAGTGCCTTTTTAGTTAACTCAGTGCTATACTATATTAACATTAAACTGAGTTACAATATAACTCAGAGCTATATTGGTTGGTTTTCCGATCTCGAGGATCTTTTATATTACTTTCGTTTTCGTGAGTTTTAAATTGCTTTAGATCTGCTGTTCCCAACCCAACTTATCTCGGGTATCCCTTACTAATTTTACTAATGTTGTGCCTTCCAAACTTATACATATCATTTCAACCACATCGCTCATCACCCCATCTATTTTTCATCTTCTGGTTGAAATCAGATAAAATTTAGCACGATACACGATTTAGGGTTCATATGTTCGTTAAAATTTGAAATTTGAAATGTTTGAGCTCCCCCCCCCCCTTACTGCGTCAAAAATGTTTTGAACAAGACCACATCTTGTAGAAAGATGTATCGTTTTAATGATAAAGGAAAATGATGTTTTGTAACAATACAGTGGATTACTGATAAACAGCATACTATAAAAAATATGTATATTACGATTACACCCACCTTGGAAGGGACAGGCATCTTCAACTAATAGAGGAGGAAATGCGGCTTCATCCCATAGAGAGGATTAAAAATAAAGAGCGAAATAAACTTCTATCCACACAGACAACGTTGAAGATGTGGAAAAATATGAAATTTTCCTTTGTATTACTTGATACGTTGAAATACAAATTAATTAATTAATTAATTAATTGTTCCCAACATCCTGATACACAGTACCGATGGTTCATCCAACCACTCGGCTTTGAATAATTCTGTCCGGGTTAGGGTATAGTTGGGTGTTTTTGGAAAACATTTACTAAATATCTGAAATAGATTAATAGGTGTCATGGTCCGCACTTGTACGGAATGTTATCCACATGAACGCTAGATGTAAGAAATTAAGTTAATTTTTTCCTGTGCTGATTGATAAGTCAGTAGAAAAGCCACGGAAATGTCTGAAGTAAGGATAGTACGTATCGGCTCGCTCCCGTACAAATCGCGTCGGCAGAGTACATATAGTTGGCTAAAGAAAGATCCGTATAAACAAGCCAAAACATTTATCGACTCCGTATTGAAAATGAAAGTAACACAAAAAGGAGCTATTGAAGATTATCTACATCAAGCTAAAAGAGTTAGGAGTAGGGGGGAAGGTCATTTTTAGTAGTTGGGCAGGTGAACTGGGTTCATTAAAAAAACTTGGCCCAAGTAATTAATATTTTCACGAGCACCTACGACCAAAAATTGTCTAATTGTTCTAAAGCTCAATTACAATGTTATAAACCGGAGAAAAACCTAGACCAGGATAATTTACACAACTGTGCAAAGTTTACGTACTGCTAGAAATAAACAAATAAAAACAAAAAGAGCAAAAACAACATGCATGAAAAAAGGAATTTAATCGGTATCTAGAGTACTAGATCAATGGCGTGATAAACTATAAGATGTATTAACATTCTTATAACAGGTACTATCCTAATAATGTTATTCAGATCTTATATGGAAGACAAATTTTGAATTTTTACTGATAACGTGTCGACTTAACTGCCCTCTTGTAGGGTTTGTGCAACTTTGATCTTTCTAAGCTATTTTTTCGTGGTGTTTTTTTTTTCATTTTCCAGGATTGTATGAGAATTTTCACTTATCTAGGTGTGTTACTAAGGTTACCAGCAACAAAATCTAAAATTCATGACAAGAACGAAATCGTGGGTTTTTGAAAGAAAAATCCGTACATTATCATGTAAATTGATTTCTACCCTCATTTTAAATTTTACTATTATATCGTGTTATTATGTGCTATTCATTTATTAAAAATAAAGAAACACTTTATAATAAGAAACATTTGCATTAAAAAAATTAATTTAGAACAAATGGACTCAGCAGAAAATAAGACAATTCCAGTTCGAAAAATAAATTCATCTTAATTAATGAAATAATTCTAGTTTATGTAATGATCCGCATCGTTTTCCCAAAGTCGTGTGCTAATATAAATGATCGCGACGATTGAGAGTAATCTTCGTCACCCAGTTATTTTGTTTATGCCACATATTAATTGTAAACAGTGAATGTAGCTTCAGAGATATTGAAGATTATCTACATCAAGCTAAAAGAATTAGGAGTAGGGGGGAAGGTCATTTGAACTGTGCAATTGAACTGAGTTCATTAAAACAACTTGACCCAAGTAAAGGGATTAATAGGAGTTGTTTATAAAAGAGTTATTGATACCAGCAGGAGATGTATAGGGAGAGGAAGATTTCTCTTTTTAGTAGTCACAGCTATATGTCTCGGGATAATTTAAAAAATCCAGAAAATGTAGAAAACCCCACACGGACTTTCACCGTACACCCTTTAAACACTCTCGAATTGTGGACACCCAGACGTATGGTATCTCTAGGTGTAACTGGTATTTGCACAACTAATTAGGTACAACTTAATTTGTAAAAATTATTTGAATAAACAGTTCATTTGATAAAACAAAGTCGTAAAATTTTTATGTGCATCTTGCCTAAAATATGAATCTTTTTCAACATCAATTACATCACATTAATTTTAATTTTTACTATTCGTTTTCTCTTTCTCAAATATGATTAGAATATAATTAATAATCTAGTCATAAAAACCTAGCTTTGTTAATAATTGGATTTCCCTGTGGAGCACCGAAAGTTTTTCATGGACTATTTAATTCACTTATTCATTAAATATACAAAATTTCTTCGTGGTAATTTAGAATGTATTAATGTATTGTTAATATTTTTTTAAATCATGCAATTGAAGAACATAATAATTTGCAGAAAATTGTTTTAGAACTTTTTCTGAAAGATAAAAGCATTGCTGTAAAGGGAATACATCAAATATGACACGGAAAGTTTGCAATATATCAATTGCTTGCCAAACTGCATGAGACGATGAAAATGATAAAAATATACTTTCTATAAGTTTTTTGATTACACAATAGAACACAGAGTGTTGATAAATATTTTCATTATCACGAATATCCCAATAATTTAAATATTAAAATAATGAATTATAATGTAACTATTATCAAAAATTGGTTCAGGTCTAAAAACCAAGTAACATGATTCACGGGGCCGTTGTGAGATATATCCAGAAGATTATTCAGCAAAGAATCTTGAAAAATCTTGACAAAATAATTACTTAATTTAATTTTTTTTAATTATAATTTTTATTTTCAAAATATGTTTATATTTTGGATCATCGTTTGGTTAATTTTCTTTGGAGAAAAAAGAAATGCTGTAACTAATCAGTTGATAAAAGTAATCTTTTCTTTTACAAACGATAATTTCATGAAGCAATTAAAATCTTCTAATTTGGTAAAATACTGCTGTGAATTAATTATCATAAGAAACTACACTAGATTTTAATAAAGTTTTTCTCTGACCACCAATTAAATTCTTAAATTAATCTTAAGGGGATTGAATAAAATTCTTTCCTTATTGTTACAAAGAATGTCTTATAAAATATATTCATGTTTGAGTAATGTACAAACGTGTTTCATGAAGAAGTTACTGTATTGATTATGCGAGTTTTTCCTCCCACCACTGTTTTCATAGATGTTAATGAGAGAATATGCAACAAAAAGCATTAAAGATTTCATGTCAGCACGAAACTGGCAAGACCGTGAATGCAATACAGCGATACTTGATTCTGTGCATCTAAAAATTCAACCGATCAATACGCATTTCCCTTTCTGGAGTTAATAAAGTATTTTATTTAACTCGTCATTTTGTCTCCTAAAAATTTGTCATAACGGATATTACCTGTCGAAGAATTCTCATTCTTTTTAAAAAATGTATAAAAATTACAATGAAAATAGTATTATGGAATACGTTATCTTTGATGCACAGGTTAAATGGTTCAAGCCTTGGTGAAATTTTTGCAGTTATTAGCAGCTATCTAAGAGCAATATGGAAGTTTGTAATACTTCGTCCTACATTTCTGATTAATATAAAACGAAACTATCAGTGATATTTAAAGTAAATTACTCCATTTAACTGTTTTTTCTTTTGGGTAGTGATTAAAGTAAGAAAAATGTATGGGTTAGATTTCGCACCTTCCCTCTAATGAGAATATATGAAATGGTCCAAAACTCGGGTACTTTCTTTGGAAAATGAGACAGAGAAAACACTGTCTTAATATATAAATCCGGATCCCCTTTTCTAATAATTGCACCACTGATTTTATTATTCAGTCAGAGGAATCTCCCCTTAGTTTAGTTACACCGAGGATCTTCATTATACTACATTGCACCATTAAATCCATTTTACATATAGTATTAAAAAAACACTTCGTTACATAAGAAATCCCAAAAATATAATGAAGCATCAAATTCATCAACGATCAACCACACGTATACAACCTATTTAATGAATGTAATCTATAAATACCCCGTGAAATAATTTAATTAGTTAGTATAACTAAACAATGAGCATTAATGGAAAGCATCAATTAAAAAAAACGAAGCACAGATTGACATGTGTTTGTGGATCTTACATTAAAAACAAGATTACTTAGGATAAGTATACTAAAAATTCAATGTCAGAATATCAGGAATGTATTAGCAGAGACGTTATAACTGACCTTGCGTACATTTCTCTCCTGCACGATTCCCTTGAAGAAAATTTGACGACAAACACTGTTCCGACCGAAATTACTGGTCCCAAGGGTGTAGTTCTCTTGAAAATATTAGACAAACATAACACAACACACGAGAAACACGTTACCAATGAAATTATTGAAGGGTTTCGACCAACACTGACTTACTCGAAAAAGCATAAATACGTCTCTGAGCATGAAACTCTTTGAGATATTCTAGTGGCACTGACAAGACAACGCATAAGAATCGATACCTTATCGAAATCGGTTTTTCTCCGGTTTCCCTTCGTGTAGAGGTGAACTATATATTCAGACTCCCTAGTCTCTTCCCTAAATGAGGCGGAATATTGAAATAATAAGCTTGAATGTAGAGGGGTTTTTTTCATTTATTTTCCTTTATAAACGCTGCTCCAAACAATGTCAATACAGGATATTTCAACATTTTCTGCCTTCTACTCTTTTTACATCACTCATTAACATATAGTAAGATTTAAAAAAATGATTAAACGGAATTGGAGGGACAAAGTAAAGAAAGATTTACACAAGCTCATAAGCTCCAGAGTGTGAAAGTCAGAGTTTGAACAGTTACGATTTATAATCTCTAGGAATAATGGCCATTTGTTATCACCAAACGGACATGGGTAATCACTTGAAATAAAAGCCAGTCCTGCGTTAACAGATGGCCGATCAATGATATTGCTTGCGTTCGGAGAGTAATTTAATTTATTGTCCTCTGCGTAGTCATACGCTGCTCTTTTGACAATAAATAAATTTATTTACTTATTTACTATGGAGTGAAACACGTTTCGAATTTTACATTGACACACATGAAACAAAATGATTCACTTGACAAGCACTTCGCATTGTGAGTAAGAATGAAAAATAAATACTGTCCATTATACCATGTTGATCATATTTCGTCTTTACATATCGACGAACTAATCGAAATCAAATAATATATGTAGTAATTTAATATCCCTGTTCATTAAGTCTGATATTTGCTGCCCTATCAATTATTTTAAGGATGACATGCAACGGTAAACTTACTTAAATTATTTTCAATTTAAACCAAATAGAATATGCAGTTTATTTAAAACATGCACTGAACATATGTTCTTAAGGTGAGAGCGTTTATTTTGATTCTGACAGAGACAAGTATTAGTAAGTGAGAAAACCTACCTTAAATGACTCGATGGTACTAAGTCCATAAACTGTGTGTTTTGAGGACAGGCCATCCACAAGAGATTAAGGGTCTGGATAGCGTGGTGGTGTTGCCAGGTATCCCAACAGGGAACCCTTGTACGAGTTGCTCAACACCATGACGAGTAGAAGCAGCATTAAAAGTACGATTCTTTGCGGTAGAAGCCTTGCCAGAAATGTTTTACAACGGTGTCATCACAATAAAATATAAACAGTAAAGCGTGTACTAAACTGTTTGTACGGCGCTTATACAGTAAATAGATCCTGTAAAAGATGTTTGTGCGCGCTCTTTATTTATTGTCACTACACTGTTTGAAAACTCGAGTCTGCACACTGTTAGAAATTATACGGTGTATTTCCTAAGTATTCGCCTATTGGCGAGCGCACTGATCTAGAAATAAGAAATTTGCAGAGCGCGTGCTCGCAATATTCGTGATAGTGTTAGACGTTAAGGAGAGTTAATCTGAAGTAATCACCAATTATTTTCTGTATGTAGTTGTGTCTTCTGGAATTTTGTTAAGTAAAGTAATTCGGTCTAATATCAATTCAATCAATGAAATTAAATAAATAATAATGTGGTTTTTTATCCATATGGACTAAGATACAGCAATCAGTTTTTTCGAATGTGAAGGTCGTTTAATCATTATAGTTTATATCCACTCTAAAACAATGAATGTTGTATAGCAATCTTAATGTGTCTTCGAAACATCCCATTATATTTTTTTATTCAAATAGCATTCATTACATTGAAATTTCAAAATTTTGCAATTTATTATTATCGCAATATTTATTATTATCTAAGTAGTTTATATTTTCATTAAATTTGCCCTCGCACGGTTTATACAACCGTGAACTACATATATATGCTAATAATATTAAAAAAAAGATAATGTCAATAATACAATACATGTTCAATACCGTGAACCTTTAGGACGATTAAAAGCAATGTAAAAAATAATGTGAATCCAGATGTTTGTGGTTCAAGTCACACATCAAATCGTGAAAAAGCACTTAACCACTGCGTATGACTACGTTGGGTATAATAAATG
Organism: Laupala kohalensis; assembly: GCA_002313205.1. Lineage (NCBI taxonomy): Eukaryota > Metazoa > Arthropoda > Insecta > Orthoptera > Trigonidiidae > Laupala > Laupala kohalensis. The sequence goes on from NNCF01126184.1 coordinate 8,320, forward strand.
AAGTTACTCCATCATTACTTTATTATTCACAATTTCTCCATTTTATCACTACTAAAATTACTTTGTACGGTAAGGAGATATATTACAAATAATTAGTATTTTCAGCGATTAATTACACGAAATAACGTAAAATCGTAAAACTCGAATACTCGCAATTCTTAGTATTCGTGAAAAAACGATACCACGAACAGGTCAATCGCGAATATTCGCCTGTACGTTGCTTCCATTGATGTGTCTCTAAAGGGAAAGGGCGAGCATCGGAATTCCTGAAGCCGCGCATAGCATGCAACACATTCACACTATTCGCTATTCGGCGAGCTGTTGTTCGGGATTAGCCGAATGACGAATGTGTGGAACCACCTTCACAATCAGGTTATGAACTATTTGTATTCTTTATCGAATCATCGATCTGTGTTAACGAAACTTGAAAAGAAATTTAATCATTTATCAATTTTTGTGTATTAATCATAATTAGTTAAAATTGTGCAACAATGGAAATTTAAACGTAAATAACATTATTTCAAAATAAAATTACGATTTTCAAAATAAAATAATAAATATTCTTTGTAATGATAGCTCACTTTTCACGATCTTCAAAATAAAGTAATAAATATTCTTTGTAATGATAGCTCACTTTTTACGATTGCTAAACTACGAGACACGGCAGACAAATACGAGACATATTGCTTAGAGCAATATCTGTTAAAATAGGAGAAAGTGGGGTACTACAGGACATGTAACAAAACGTAATATACTTGCATAATTCATAATAAAAATTTTCCATTTCCCAGGTAATGCGTAACTATAAGTATTCAATTTGTAGAAGTAAAAGCTAAGGTCTCAAAAAGTTCTTGATCTTCATGTGTAATGATATGCATCAATAATGCCATTTTGTTCAATCAAATCTGCGTTTCTTTTAATGCATAATTTAATGCGTTTCTCTTTCGAACATTGCCAATTATTTAGGTTCCTAAGAAACTAAGCGCGCCAACGCTAAAGAGGAAAGATTGCGCAGTTGCATGGTCATGTAAAAACGTATTTGAAGGAAAGTGATCTCAATTAAAATAAAACAAAACATACAGGTAGCAAAATAAGCAAAACTGGTCACTACAACTCGTAATTTTTTAAGTATCAACATGCTTTTATCGAGAAAAGGGGGAGAAATGGTCCATCATGTTCGATATTCTTCTATAAGTAATATTTCTTATAATATACTCCTCTTCGCAAATTCCTCTTCGCAAATTCCTTTTCGCAAATACGTGTATTCCTGAATAAAATTCCGTAAACCGAACATAAAAATGAAAACAATTTCAATCTTAAAAAAAAAATATAAACTTAAGATTTTCTTTCTCCGATAATTCCTAATGTCACATTTCCTTTGAAGTATTTAATTTCATTTTACACATCACTCCTGTGGTATAAATTTTGGAATTGCTACCTCCTGCGTACAGATTATTCTATACGTACGTTACTGTTATACGAAGCTACTCATTTTTCGAAACCGTCCTTTCCTCCAATATTGATCAGTTTAAAAGCTACCAAGTTACAATATCCATCTGTACTACATAGTTATTATATTAGCGTTTTAATAATGAATTGAATCAGCAAACCTCATCCAACCTACCCTTATAAAAGCCCAAAAAACTGTCATAAAAACCACATGTAACACGTTTGCGTTGTGTGTATGAATGTGTGTGTACGTATGGATCACTCGCCTAAGAGTTTATTGAAGGGCATTGAGCTGAAATGAAATTTCCTAATGTGTTTTTTATCCCAGTTATTATTTGTGTTGGATTTAATGTTTTGTCATTGAAGAATAAATAATTTGATTGTTGCTACGTGTTCCTGCCTCCGAAACTAGCCGACTCCCCACCCTTATATTTGGAGGTCCCACTCGGCTCAATATAAATCAATTTGTCGCCGATATGTGTTTAGTGATAAGTGAATATGGTATATACATATAAGGAAAGAAGAGAATACAGGTTTCTTGTTTCATTAGTTTCCAACTTTAAAGTGCATCCAAGATAATAGTCACATGTTTCATAAAAGAAGGAAAATGATATTCCCTTCTTTTAAATAATATGGTTGCTTTGTATTTAATTTGCACTATTTCACTGATATGCGGGTAACTTTACATTCATTTTTATTTGTCGCCACGAATGTCTTTTATTGGTTGACGACCATAGTTAAAGAAGATCACCATATGATCATATTACATATAATTTATTCAATATCATTTTATGGCGTAGTATTGTCCACTGTCACCCAGCGAAATACCGAAGGATAGTGGTTCCTTTCAAAAATAACAATATATAAACTTTATTTAATATAGAAAAAAATATTTCTTCTACTTTGTCTATATTAATAATATCACGATAATCATGTCACACTAATAAAAATTACATCGTTTATAAATATTTTTATAAATGAAATTTTCAAAATAAGTCACATTTTATACCTCTTTTAAATATAATAATCTTATCTTCTGGTAAATCTAATACCTAAAAAAATCAACATAACATAATTATTCTCAAGATCAGTGTTGAACATAAAAATTACTTTAATATTTTTAAAAATTTGTGGGTTTATTGCAATAATCTTTAGAATTAGTTCCAATCTTCCTACTCTAAACAACCCTTAATATCTCATAATAATAATAATAATATATTTTTTGTCTGAAACAGTAGAAACATCGCATGACCACGTGGAGGACAAAAAACTAATTTACTCTCCGGAAGAGAGCAAGGCACCATCTCATCAATTCCGATCAAGGGTCCTAAGGCAGAGGCGGATTCAAAAATTTCAGCAAAAGTTCCTAGATAAAATAAAAAGTTAGCTGCGAGTTATAATACATATATAATGTCAATATGTTTGTAATTAAAGGCAAATATGTTTGAAAATTTACATTATCAAGTTATTATCGAACTATAGATTATTCTGAGTATAGTGTTTAAAAATCATAAGAGTTGAGAAAACACTAAATTCACGATTTATTGTTACAATAAACACTCCCCTAGACAAAGTCTACAGAACCTGTATAAGAAATCCGCCTCTACACGACGGCAAAACCGGAGAAAAACCCGGCCAGGTTAGAGCTACAGAATTAATGTACACAACAGTGCCAAAGTTGAGTACACACAAAACTAAATTAATATGAATCATAAGACAAAACACAATCATGCAAGAAAATAGTGGAAAGGAGAATTTCGTGATCGATGACATCGAATGCTTTGGATAAGTCAAGAAAAACACCTTGAAGATTTCACCACGGTCAAGAGATGTGGTAACATCGTTTAAGAAGGAAAATATGGCGCTCGTAGTGGAAAAGGATTTCCTAAAACCGTGTTGATTGTCAGAGAGAATGTAATTTTTTGATAAAAAATCTAGAAGACACTTATAGAACAATTTTTCTAGGATTTTTGAGAAAGTGGGTAGTAGAGATATTGGTCGGTAATTTCCAATATTAAGTTTGTTTCTTTTCTTGTGTAAAGGTTTCACTTTAGCTCTCTGAAATATGTGGTGAAACACCCCTTCCGATAAAAAAATATTAAAAATATTTATGAGTGGAATTAATATAGCATGGGACGAAAATTTAACAATAAAGTCAGGTATATCATACACGCCTGTTGAAAATTTGTTTTTTAATGAGTTGTTGATTCTCATGACTTCACTGGCGTTAGTTTCGGAAGTGAACAGAGAATTGGGTACGTGGGTGGATATAATTGGAGGACATTGTTTTGGATATAGAGTTCGTTATTTCAGCAACTTTTGAGAAGTGAGAATTAAACAAATTTGCGATGTCCTGAGGATTTGTTACGATTTTGCCATCGTTTAGTAAGGAAACATTTTCTTCGCGATTTTCAGAAGTTGACGTGTAATTTTTAACAATATTCCACATGGCTTTACTCCGATTGTTCGATTTTAGTATATGCCTGTCGTTATTACTATTATTATAGTATTAACGTAGTATTAGTATAGTATTATCATATATTACTATTATCATCGTAAATGATATTAAAAACAATACTGTTATATCTTTAGATTTCCAACGTGCATTTGACGCTGTTATATTTCGTGGCTTAATACATTTGGAAAATGATGACACTATGCTGAGATAAATATGATTATAATTGTCAAAAAGATGTATCATAATGAATTTAAGTCGAGCAACAAAAAAAGTAGATAAGAGGATGTCCTCAAGTATCCTAAAAAGGATTTTCACAGAAGAATGTAATAGGACTGACAATTTGGTTATAGCAATATAGCAAATGCTGATGATTGTTTTATTTTAATATCTCTTGCTTTATTGTTCGTTACTATCGATACAGACAATATCGTGAGATGCAATAATAACAATTATATTGAAAGTGACTGGAGTCTCACGGACAAAGTCAAAATCATTTCACCATTATCATTTAGAGCTAACAAATATTTTTTAATTCTTACCTGAAGAAAAACAATTAAATGTAAGAGACACTGTATAATTTTTTTGTGAAATCCTCATGGCAAATATGTATGAGTTAAGTTAAAGAAATTGTCTTCAATATAACTTGAAACGAAAAAAAGTGCTCTATTCGGCATTTCGCTATTTATGTAACTCCGACAATTTATTTAATAACTGAAGACAGACTGTGCTGCTGCAATCTTTATCACAGCATGATAACGTCACACTTATTTAAATGAAAGGATACTCAGGACTATTTTTCCAACAATTTGTATAGTTCCTGATGAATCATTATATTTCTGTGCTTCAGAACATTTGTAATTTAAATAATACAGCTACTTATTAACAATTTATAATGGAATATATCCATAATGGGCCAGGTCCCCTTTTCGTGTTATCTCACCGCTCTCTAAGTTTTAAACTTTTGTCTGGGTGGTCCTACTTTTGCGTCCTACTATTTAGGGTCTGCATCCTTTTAGAAAACCCAGTCCCACACTGCTCCTTACGAAAAATTTCTCTAATTAAAAATATGGTCTATTTACAATGTCGTGTTAAATATTTAAATAAGCAATTAATTTTCTTTCGTAGTCTTCCAACATCGACGATACCAATGTCCGCAGATACACTCCACCAGCAGTGCAGTCGTCGCAATGCTCAGTCCAATGACCAATAAGACAAATAAGCCTCCAACATCATCAACACGCAATGCGTTTGGAGCACTCTTGCTTTTGATCTTGGGCAAAGTTATTCCATTCAAGTCCATACGACGACTTTGCGAAAGTAAATAATGCATATACAAGCCGGATTCTGTCACTCGCATAACAAACTTCGCGAAAACGGATTTCACCTCGGATCCAATTCTTGAAAAGTATGCAACGAACCTGTGAAAAGAATTAAACGTGATAATTACAAATCGAAAATAAAGAAAATATTTGTGAGCAATCAAAATCCGGCATTTCCGAATTAAAAAACAGCTACAAGGTCTGTCCATTAAGTAAGGAAAATTTATATATATTAAACAAATTTATGGCAAAAAGATACAAACTTTTAAAATTCTTAAAAATAGTTCCCTTGGGTATCTACACACTTTTTCCAACGACTCTGCCATGCACGGTACACATCTTCGGGAACCTTGTCAAGAGCCTTCGTCACACCAGTTTGGATCTTTTGAATCGTCCCTAATCAGTAGTTTTTTCAGGCACTTTTGCCGCGAAATGAAATGTCAGCTGGGGTAAGGTACGGACTGTGCGAAGACAGCGACAGTGTTGCAAAGTTGTTCTTGGCCAGGAACACCCGAACGCGTAGAACGGTGTGGATAAGTGCGTACAGATGGCGAAGATCTCCCTATTTCTCAACCTCTCCCGCACATCAGGGTAGTTTTCAGAAGGTTTAAATTTCCACCATCACCAGGATATTCAATCGACGATCCGAGTTTAAAAAATTTTTGCACGCGGGCCACTTTTGGTTGACGAAGCACGTCCAGAACTAAGTGCATCGGAAACGTCTTCCCCGCCGACCATTAACATCTTCAACGAAATCGAAAATCAAGGATACGAAAAAACATTTGCCTTACTTACCGGACAGACATTGTATTTATTACATATTTTTATTTTAAACCTAAAAATCTTCTTCAATCAACATAATTCATCAAGAATTTTTTGAGATTTGAGTCCCACATTTTTATTTTAAATCTAGAAACCTTTCTAAATTATCATGTTATTTACAGACTTAAAAAAAATGAATTTTTGAAAAAATCAACTTCGATTAACTATGATATTTTTATAAGTCAATTGTTCTTTGTTTCATTTTATTTCATTAAATCTCTTTGCTCAGGGGATTTTACCCGCAGTCTACCTTTTGGGGTTTAGCCTCACCAAGCTCATCGATGGGCTATCCCACCAGGTTCCAAATATGGATATTCTTAAGTTATCGAGAGTTTCGGCACTGAAAAAACAAAGATGTCGGACAAGTAATATTTCAGGGCAGCCACATCCAATCCTTTAGAACAAAAACCTCACATTCGTTTAGACTTGGACTGCCTGTGATGGTCGTTTGATATTAAAATCATCGTTTTATAGCACCTACACATACATTACGCAGTGGCGCATCCAAAGGGAAGGGGAGGGAAAAGGAAACTCAAGCCCCCCTCCCAAGTATCTATTTATGAATTATTCTGTAATACGATAAAGGGAAAATAGACCTACATGAGGGTTATGTAAATTCTTCGACTTCGAGTAAACTATGAACTACAGACATTTTTGACGAACCCACGTTCCAGCTAAAAATTCCTCGCTCTACCAGTGTCTCTATAGATTTCGCAACGTAGACAAAAACATTAGCTTACAATCGGCTCTCATTCCGGATACGTCCTTCTTAACCTTCCATGCAGGGGTCAACACTTCCTTCACGCAAACGTGTTTTCGTAACTTTTACGCTTTGAGGCGACATCAAGAATATTTCTCATTTACCCAAATACATTATAACACTTTAGTACCTTCTATCAGTGATCACATCGAATAGTCACTCTCTCGCATGTATAATTCATTCTCCGATTTTCTATTATAAGACGTTTTTATATGTTTATAATTCTATGTTGTTCTACTGCTAGGCAGTTTACCTTTCTAGGATAAATGTAACTAAATACTGAATTTAATTATTGTATGAAAGGTTATATTATATACTAATGCAAAAAATCCCATCAAAATCGTGATAAAAATCTATAAAGATACGGAATTCAAGAATACCTAATATGCCCTACTCCTGAGGAATGTCTCGGAGAATATTTAAAACTAATTATAAAACACTATTTAATTGCTGTTTGAACGGAAACATACACTGCAACTTGTGGGCCATACCAAATTTCGTATTTCGTCCAGAGGCCGATGTGTTATCAAAACGTCTGAGTGGGATAAGTCCCTACGACAGTTGGAAGGCAGCTGTCGACTTCAGAGCGCCATAGCAAGGTCATAGGCGAATTTTTTTAGCTAACGTGAGGAGAAGGAGATATAATTATTGATGAAGACGCACCGAGAAAAAAATATGGTCCAACGAATACCGGACAATTGGTGAATTCCAATATAATTGAATCAACCCTGTAGTCTGTTGTCTAGAGTGTTGTACTAGAATCTCTAGTCTAGAGACTAATACTGATTATTCTTCAGTAATTTTCTAGTTTTTATCAAAATTTAACAAAATTACTACGCAAGAAGATTGAATTAGAACAATTATTTGAAGTATTGATGAATATGACGCTTTTTTTTTTCATTCCAAACTCTCTTCCGATTGCTGAAAGCTACGTTATTTCAAAAAAATGGGCAATAACGAATTGTCAAATGTAACGAGAGACTAAACTTTTAATCATCATTGGTTAAAATTTGTATTATTATAAATTTGAAAAGTTAGAATGCCGTATATGATTTGAAAGACCATTAGATAAAAGCGTTTTGATCTTACAAAACACATAGATTTGTTTTTTCCTGAGTAAAAAAAAAATAAGTCTAACAAAACTCTCGGGAAAACACTGGGTAATCAGAAAGTTCCTATATACATTAAAATTGTCTAAATCTTTGATGTTCTACATCTCATGTTACACTACATGTTCTTCATGTTACACTACAAAGGATGAAAATGGGTATATTAAGGACAGGTTCTCCTAAAGTTATTTCGCCAAGTTTGGAGGTAGTGAATACAATGCATGAGATGAACATAACACTAAGTCGAGTGTTGTACGACATAAGGGGAATCATTTGAGTAGGTTGGCAGTTCTCTCAAATTTAGTATCTTTTCATGGGGCAGCTAAACTTTGTTTTTTAATGCCCAAACTCTCAAGACCTTCAGTATAATCCAGGAATTGTGAGTGAGTGGTGGGTAAGTAACACTTAATAATTTCTTCTTTTTTTCAATATCCTTAAGTTCTCTAAACACATCTCACAAAATAAAATCCTTTCTGACTCTAATACATCGTCAGTTCACTATAATGCAAATCCGGTCATCCTCCAAAAAGGTCAATTTGCCACCTCCCCCGTCCACCACCAATCGACTAACCCTGCCAAAAATTCCAAATCAAGTAGATGAAGAAACTAGAATTACATTATGCCCCATTAAAGTTGATCATAAAAATCGGTGTTTCACTTCACTTTTTGCAAACACGCTTCATGAACGTAATTAAGTTCATTAATTTTTTAAATATTGATAAAAAAGCGTTGAACATGTCTGGGTAAAGAATTTCTTCTGGGATCCAAACTTTATACATCACTGTAACATGGTAACAAAGACGGCGACGCACCCTATGCGGTGAGGTCACTACATTTCCAGCGACAAGGCGTGGCTGCCAGCTGCTAACGTGACTTCTTCTTCCGTATACATTGAAAGAATTGAGGATCTTCGGGGACTTACACGTGTGGGTTGAGTCCACAGGTCACTTGAGATGTGACCTGGTTATTTTTGGTAGTCAGATCACTGTAAAATATTGCTTTGGTAATCTAGATATACTTGCTACTAGTTGCGAGTAATGTAACTTCTAACAATTCGTTATTCGAGAAAGAAACTTATAATTTAGGAGGTTCGAATAACCTAGGTGATTTTTACGTACTATTTGTCAATCTCTGAATTATATGTGTGTAATGAATGCTTTCTGATGGTATTAACAGTGTAATGACAAATTTATTCTTGTATTTACGATTTTAGGAGTTTGCCCAAGTTTCTAAACACTCAGATTGCAATTTAACTTGTATTATAATATTAATTATTGTTATTATACGTGTGTGTAATTGTCCGGGAAACTGGACTGGTGGCTGCGGTAGGAATTGTGTTAATGTGGGTATCGGCAGTTGACTCATCTCTACTGCTCCTCTCCGCTGCGAATCCCGCTTCTACCAAAAACCCACACCGCTTCTCGGGTTGTGTGGTGTGGTTGCAATCATATATTTACACGGTGGTCTCAAAGTTTCGCGAGAGGTCCGACACACATATACTTTTCTAGTAATGATACCTCGTAACTAGGTAAATTAATTCCTTTGATAATAAAAGTAAAATCAACTAAAGAACATAAATTTATTTACCTCTGCGTAAAATTTGAAGTCAGTCCAGTAAACCATACGGGTAGTATAAATTTACTTCTAAAACCTAACAAACGCTAGTCCTTTGATTTAATGTCATCTGTGAACATACGAACTTTACATTCAATCGGCGAAACGAGATTTAACCAATTTTCCGTAAATTAACTTCGTCAAACGCGCCAATTAATCGGCTATTGTGTGGTATTAAATTTAATGTTGTGAAACAAATTGGAATTTTTCCCTTATTGTTTGGGTTTTTGCTTAATGTACTCCACTGTGTGACGTAGAGAATTGATCCCTTTTTTTAATAAGTATCGTACATTAATAAAGTAGGCTTATACAGGTTGATATTATTAGTTGATAATTTAAGATATTAGATATTGACTCCATAATCTCTAGTAGCAAGCAGAGGCGTTTCCTTGCTGGTAAAAATGGCAATGCGATCATGATGTCACTGGTCCACAAAATAATCCATCTAAATAATCTAAAGTGTATATACAAGTACTATCACGTGTTTGTACTTTTCATACTATAAAAATAAATAAAGTAAATAAATTAATTTTAAAAAAGCAGTACAAACTGCGTATGACAACGTGGAGCACAATAAACTAATTTACCCTCCGGAAGTAAGCTACGGACCATCCTATCAATTCCAATCTAGAACCAAAAGGCAGAGGCGGATACAAAAATTTCAGCAAAATTTTCTAGATAAGACGAAAAGTTAGCTACGAGTTTTAATACTAATAGAATTTCAATATGTTTGTCATTTAACACACAAATATATTTTACGTGTACAAATTATTAGCGTACTATTGATTATTCTGGGTATAGAATTAAAAAATCATAAGAATTGAAATAACACTAAATTCACGATTTATTGTTACAACAAACATGCCCATAGACAAAGCCTCGAGAACCTGTGTAAGAAATCCGCCTCTACTCGAAGGAAAACCGGAGCAAAACCCGGGCCGATGTGGAGCTACAGAATTAATGTACCAATTTGTAGGTATTATTTTTTAGCATTGTAGTTACTTATTGTATGTTACTGAATTGCTCTATTTTTCATTACGTGCAATGAGTGCCAAACATTAAGAATAATACTGAAACTTACATAAAAAATGACCATAATGTGTCATAGCTTATTTATGAATTAGAGACCGATTTACTGGTTTAAGATGCATAGGTTGTTCATTATTAATTACATTTTTAAGTTGTGATAAATTATAATATTGAGCTTTAAGAAATATTTTTATGACACTAAAATATCACACCTATTGTCTTCCACGCGTACCTCATTCACTGTCACAAATGTCGTGAGTGACACATAGCATTAGTAACTAGGTCAGGCTAGCGAGTCTAAGCGAAAAAGTAAGTCTGGCGGTCGCATGACGTAGCTACCAGTTCATAGAAATATATGGCCCGAAGAAGGCTCGATCTCGTTAGACTCCCTCGTTAGCCTCGACCATCTAGACAGTCTTCACGTTGCGACCCGGCTCGAATATGCTGCTCCACCGGCTAGCCATTCTAGCAAGCGCCATGGTTCTGCACCGTCTGACCACTCGAAACTCCGCTCAACCGCCTAGGTCTACCTCGACGTGAGTATTAAAACACCTGTTCTCACACTTGGAGTTTCTCACAACGAACCGCCACTTCCATTCCTCCCCTTCTTTCTCCAAACTGTGTCCGACAGCCCCCAGGCCGCCAGCCGCTCGACGGGTCTGGGAGGAAGTCGCGACACAAACAACGTGCTCCCCATGTCGAAAAATTGCGTAAAAGTTTCTAAAAACCACAATTCCCAGTAAACAAAGCTACGGTACGTATAACAAATTTTCAAGACTAAGCATTTTTTCGCAACGAAACACAACTTGTAGAAAAATTAAGTAACAACAAACTGTACACATTCGCAAGCGATTGCTATACAGCACTCGTAGCCAAATCTCGCGAGATTTTGTTTATTTAACTGTAGTGGATAAGGTTAAAATTTTCTTAAGATCTGTTCGTAGGTTTGAAGGAGTTGTTACAAAAGTTAAGTTGTCTTCTCCCCTCTCATACGCTACAGAATCATCATTCCATGACAGCTGGTATTCCCTGGGTACCCGAAAGAGATTAAGTGGATACTTAAAAACATTCGTAAAAGCTAAAAAAAATTAACCAATAAAGCACATCACTCACATCCCTGAACATACACCTCCGGTAGCACGTAAGCTCTCGAAAGCTAATTTGCATTCTTAAAACAACAGAGAGCTTATATTGCAAACTAGAAAAAACATTTCTCTACAAACACGCCGCAAGTATCACTCACCCTGGAGGGTTAATGCACTCAGGGATCATGTGGAAGTAACTCTCGCCATCTGGAGATAATTCGCGCTTTCGCGAGAAGAAGTCAATGTAGAATTTAGTATGAAGCCAACCAATAGGCTCCGAGTGCAGAATGCGTTCGGGAACTAGAAGTGACTCATCAAAAGGTTTTATCTTCATCTTTGCAGCAGTGGCACGAACTCCTGCACTCGCTTCGGGATCCTGCATACGACACATATTATTATTGTAGTATTTGTAAATGGGAAAAGTATCGTGCTACATGGAACAACAGAAGGTAGGAGGTGGGTAGTAGGCTATTGTTAGTAGATGGGCTGGTTACCTGGGTTTACCAAATATTTCGCCCTCGTGGAGGAGTTATTTGAACAAGTGAGTAATTGTTAGAATAATTGATACTAAGAGGAGGTGGATAGAGGAAGGAGAGGTCACCTTTCAATAGTCACAGCTGTATGAACTGCGACATTAACGTTGAAAGCTACAATTCTTTTCTGTACCCACCGGGTATTGAGTCTCGTAGAACACTGAATGAATTGGTGATGAACTAGAACGCTACCAACTAAGACATGGGGGGATCAGATGACATTTCAGAAATTAGGTACAATATATCACCAAAATATCTGAAGTTCATTAAAGTTAAAATAAATATAGATATTATCTATTTTGTTAATATCATAGTTTCCTTTCTGTCTCTATTGTATCATACGGCTCCTTGCCTGAGTGTATCTGGTTAAACACATATACAAGGTTCCAAAGTGGTTTATTTAACATTATTTGCTTTATAGTTCGATACTATAAAGCAAATAAATTCTTTCTTATCAGTCATAATGTAGACCATCGCGATAACTGAGAAATAAATACCATCGTATTCGTATTTAAAATTGAAGTCAATAATTAAACCCAGGTGAACATTGTGTGAAAACTGGTCATTAGTACAAGATGTGTTAGAAAATAAAAAATTAGAGATTCGGAAGTAATTAAAAACAAGAAGCCTACTGAGCACGAAAATTAAATACAATAGGGAGCAGCTAATTTTTTTAAATCTCCAATTTATTCAACTTATCCGGATAATATGCGATTTGGAGTGAGATAGACTTCGAGTAGTTGATGTTCTCATGTACTTTAAGATAAGAATTCATAATATCTGCATATAAAGAAAAAAATTTCATCGATCAAATCGAAAGACAGTAAGTTATTTAATAATACTACTCTTCACTATTTCTTATAGCCCAAAACTCTCCAAAACTAATCACACTGAATCTATTGTTATAAGAGATGCAAGCATTTTCGATCTTTTTCTTATTGGAATGTGGAGATAAATTTTTTCCATCAATTTGATGACACCAACGGATCATCAATATTCTTTAATATAAACCATTGAAATTGCAAGGGATACTTAAAAGATACACATGAAGGGAAATATGTAAGAGGTTTAAGTGAATATTTTCCTTTGTTACACAAAATGGGAAAATAGGGGGCTGTATTCCTGCTCCATTGCGATTATACTTCTTGTAGCATAACCTTGACAAGTACAGATAATCTGAGAAAGAGAAGAATCGAGTGGATAATTTCTACACTCTTCAATACTTCAATGGAAAAAATAAATATATTATTAATATTTACTTACAAATACAATATCCAATGACATTTAATTGTAGCGTAGAGCGAGAAAATTGACGGTAAAACAATTAAATAAAAAAACACCCCATCAATCAATCATATATTTCTAGAAAAAGAAATGAATCTTTCGAGACGCTCATTGCCAACTAAAGGAATCAAATCGTACCTCAAATGCATTCAGAGTAATTGAACCGTAAACTGTGTGCACAGCGGATATGCCATCCACAAGTGTTTCTGAGTCCGGATTGCGAGGTGGTTGTCAGGAAGCCCAACAGGGAACCCTGGTACGAGTTGCTCAATACCATGACGAGTAGAAGCAGCGTACCAAGCACGATCCGTTGCGATACAGACCGCGCCTACAATAGTTTAGAACATCACTTCGGTAGTAATAACGCCTATACGACGTTAGGAGGTTCTAGAGTGTATAAACAGTGAAATGTGTATCAAAAGGGTTATAGTGCACGCGCTTTATGTATGGTGAGTAATTGCTACAACACTCTTTGAATTTGCGATGAAATAGAGTATCAAACAACAGCAACTAGCATATGAATGTGTGTTAGCATTTCAAAATGAAATAAACTTTACTTGCTATCTTTCGTATTGATAATTTTGGAATACACAATAAAGATAAAAAATTTCATTCAGTGTAAACAAATATATACCATAAGATTTGTCATAATAACAGTAGTGAAACTCGCACAATGTATTACTAACAAAGGGAAAATGAACAAAATTAGTATTTTGTGCGAGGGACGAAGAGGTGGGTAACTCAAAATCCGGCTATAAAAATTGGAAATAATGTATTAATTTCATAGATTTGTAAACGTACATTAAATAACAAGTTGTTTAGCATACATTGTCCAAAATTGAATTTTTTTTAAAGAATCACACTAATCAAAACTTTAAATCAAATGAGGTTTTGTTTAGAACCGCTTATAGAGATGGGAGAATATACAGTCATTGACTGAATGACTAATCACGGAATCTCAGGAACTACAAAAACCTTTCCGAATTTCAATTTAGCAGGTAGGTTCCTTTTAGAGTGTACACGTCCGATTAAAAAGCAATGTGCGAAAATCCACACTTTAAAGACCGAAATAGGGGTTTAAATGCGCATTTTGCGTAAGTTCACAGTCTGCCCACTTTGCAGAAAACGTACTCTAGCATCCCTCGGGTATGGGTAGGAACGGAAGACAAGTAGGAATAATAGAATACGATCGATATTGGTTTAAATAAAGCATTTTTAAGACGCAAATGATATGTTTTAACTTCCATAGCAGTTAAGTTCAAGTTGAGGGCACGGTATCCTTAAAGCGCAGGGTAGGAAGGGCGAGACGAAAAAATAACGTAAATGACCAATATTAAATTTGAATCCATGGTTTAGTGTATTCTGAGATGAATAGTTGTGTTTACAAAAAACATTATGTATTCTTCAGAACACATGAGGTGCACGAAACCCCTAGAAGTGTGGATTGGGAAAAGCATGACACAAAATAATATCGAAAACGCCCGCTAAGAAACGATTATACGAAAATTCACCCCTAAGGGAATAAAATAAGTTGAAATTGAAAATTACTGTTTTCTAAAAACGTTTTCTTAATTATATCAGTGAAAATGAAAGATAAACAATTCACTCAAATATTATTAAACACCAATTATCCAATTATATCAGTGAAAATGAGAGATAGACTCCAATATTATCAACCCCCAACATTAATGGAAATTTATCTCACTGTATATCATTAGGAATGAGAGTAAGTATAAAGTAGCTGACATATTCCAAAAATCATGCGCGTAGAGCCGCGGGGACTCTGCTAGTGTAAAAATGTGACCAAATACTGTCCAAATGTAACAAAGCACCCGACGATTACAATTTTTCAGATGATTCGTTTTTGATTCCATGTTGTATTGAAAGAGGGGTCAGATTTACATTCAGTGTTATAACAAACACGAATTGATTGCCCCAGCGACAATTGAAAAGATGTTGCTCGAGGTAGCTGTCTGTTTAATGAGGCCTCGGGTGGAAGTGTGAGACAGGCGACGAGCTTCGACGTGTGGAAAGTGAAGTTCTAGTAGTACGTTAACTATTAAAGTGTAGTACGTAGGACGTAATAGCGTGTAAACTGATTTTGAATTAATAAGTATTAAATATATTCTTTTAGTCATTATGTTCTTATTATTTGTTCATAACCATTATATTACTTCAGTTCTTTAGAAATAAAATGAACATGAATAATCACAATGAATAGAGTACTTTATTTTAATCCGTACCTCTCTATAACACCAACCCTGAAGGGAAACTTGAAGAATATCGAAACACGCACGAGTCAGACTTGCAGAACACGGTTGTCTTCTTATGATATGAGTCAAATTCCATGACAGAGCCCCGACCAAGAGCGAAGACAAAATGAAAACCCACACTCGTGTCTGGAAAGGTAATCGCTGAACTTCTGCAAATGATTTCTGATCTGCCCGCCGAACCATAACACAGTATGGAATAGCTCTGAGGGGCGTGGTGAAATCCACGATTTTGCTTCTTTCATAATTTACATAAATAAAGTTGAACGTGAAGTCTACGAGCTCTCTCTGCATCATTCCTATAACACCAGTGTACGTTCCATTTATCTCCGTTCCTGTAGAATCAGATATTGGAGGCACGTACGATATTTCATAGTTAGAATAATTCTTGAACAATTGCAAAATAGTGAAATCAGGTCCATCGTAAATCTTATCTCCATCTTTGTTAATCCAATAAGACATGAGAAGTCGGTCAAGAAATGTATATTTGAATACTTTTTTATTCGAATCAATGGTCTGGTTATCTATAGAACATGACTGCATGACGGGTTTCAATAATGCCAAGTGACCACTTACCGCGACCGCAGTAACTAAATATTTCATGAAAATTAATATAACTAAAGCCAGTTTTATTCCAACCATTATCTTCTTAAAAGAAGTAGTTTATAGTTGAAACATGTATTGTGAAAAATATTGGCTAACAATGATTATATTGCGATCAAATCTTAAATAACTATCACTAAAGACTTCTATGATATAACGCAAAAATCACTTATATTTCTGAAACACTAATTTATTTTCATAAATACATGTATTTGAGAATAAATTCTTCTAAAGGAACTTGAAAAAGATAGCAACCATAACTAATTTGTTTCTAAATCGAAAATTTCTTCCCATAAACACTCATAGTAGCACTTCTATTACTTTTTTTAATCTAAGTTTTAAAAATTAATTTTTTTAATTATCAATATTTGTCTAAAATATATAACATCTACTTTGGTTCCTTCTTCCTAAAGGTTCTATTCCACACGCGTGATAGTAATGAGAAAACTGTTCTGCATGCTATACACGCTCCCCAACGAGCCTTCATCCTAAATCGAACAGACTAAAAGCTACCAAGATATTCATCTGTACCACATTACAGTTCAATGATAAAATAAGTAGACACATTACTTTTGAAGATTTCATTCTCAGAAGTTATTTTTTCACGCGAGATGATATGTACTGAATTGCATGTGTCATTTATCTTCAGTGGAATGAAACGTTCCTTTTCATTTATGTCATTGCTATACATCATAAACATTATTTTTCAGTAGAGTAATATTGGTTGGGTTTACGATTTCGAGGAACTTTTATATTTCTTTGGTTTTCGTGAGTTTTTGAATTGCTTTAGATCTGATGTTCCCAACCTAACTTATCTCGGGTATCCCTCTCTATTTTTACTAATGTTGCGCCCCCCAAACTTATACACATCATTTCAAACACATTACTCTTCGCTCCATCTAAGTTTCATCTTCTTGTTACAATCAAATAAAATTTTGGACGGTACACGATTTAGGGTTTTTCCGTTAGTTAAAATTTGATAGTTGATATGTTTGTGCTGCCCCCTACTTAGTGCCCATAAACCAACAAACTTTTATTTCATACTAATTAGAAGAAGTTTGTACAGGTTTTTTGACGTCTGGTTGAGTAATTTATCCAATTTACACACTTCGCCACACTTTAGAAAATTACAGAAAAGAGGAAAATATTTTAAAGTCAATTATTTAAAAAGTAACTGATTAAATGTTCAGGTACACCTACTCGTATTTATGTATTTATTTCATTGATCAACTTTATGGAATTGTAGTTCCACAGACTATTTAGACCGTAATATACTAATTAAATGTTTATAATACATAATATGTTTATTTAAATTTTATATTCTATAAAATTATGTACCCATATTTTTTTTTTGAATTTTGATTCTTCTTCTTTTTCGTCCTCCTTCGGTTCTGCGACGACATAATCTCTATCCTCAAGTAAAAAGAAAAGTTGCAAATCTTTACAGCAAATGAAGTTGAACATGGTGTAAGCATGTCTTATATCGACTTTACACACACACTTGATATGATGAAATTAAAAATATATCATTTAATAAACCTACATCATTATTCGAAGGAAGCGTAACCGCTCATCATTAAAGAAACAATTTTTTGGAGTTTACACAACCACCAATATTGTTAAAGTTTCTCGCTCTTTCCTGTGTATAACTAGAAAAGAAATACTGCTTCACCACACATGAAATGCAATTATAAGAAAGGAAGTCTAATCATCATCATAGCAATTATAAAAAAGGAAAGAATGGTTAACCACACACACTGCATCGCTAATAACGTTTCCTTCACATAAGGAAATAGCACGTGTTCTTTAACCGAGGTGCGTCGCAATTATGGAATACACATCCATTAAAAATCTGTGCAGTATCACAAGTGACCAGAATCCTGATTTTAATTGTTGCATACGGCTTTTCCAAGTGATTGTGTGTTAATGAATAGTCTATATATGCTGAGAACATACATTTTGTACTCCATTTATCTTCAAGCAGTATACATCTTTTCAACATGGCACAGGCTTACGTGTAAGTAAAATTTTCTTTTCTTTCTTGAAGATTATTTTTTCTTTTTCGAGACAGTGTATAATGAAGGAAAATGTTTGAAGTCAAAAAATGTTCTGTTGTGTGAAGGAAATGGGTTTGAGAAATGAAATAATTTTTTATCCACTTCTAAAAATTTTATAGTATACTCACATTCGTTTGTACTTCTCACATCGCTCGCTAAGGCAGTGTTTTTGTATATTCAACTATTGATGTGTGGCAGGCGCAGTCGAGGTACCTCACAACTCCCCTCCGCCCGGATGTAAGATATGAGATTTTTTTCTCTATCATTTTTATACTTCCGTAGAACAGATCCAACCTCTTAAAACACATACAAAATGTAGATTTGAAACTCGCTAATAATTTATACGAATGAATATATATTCATATGTATATGTAATAATTTATATGAATATATTAATTAATATGTATATCTGTTAATAATTTATATGAATATAAATTATTAATATTCATTATAATTGTGTCTATAAGTTGAAAAGNTTAATATGTATAACTATTAAATAATTTAATATTCATTATAATAGTGTCAATAAGTTGAAAAGAATAGATTAATATATAATGTATATATTAATTAATATATATTCATATAAATTATTATAAGTACATATGAGTGTATATTCATATAAATTATTATAAATACATATGAATATATATTCATATAAATTATTACCGAGTTTCAATCACCAATTTGTAAAGTTGGAGGAGGTGGTGTAGAGATCTCGTGTGAC
>NNCF01126184.1:28296-59021 GCA_002313205.1 Laupala kohalensis
GGTAATAAATGATTAATTAAATAATTTGTATTTCACCGTACCAAGTAATACAAAGGAAGAGTTCAAATTTTTCCACATCCTCAACGTTGTCTGTGTGGATTAGAGTTTATTTCCCTCTTTATTTTTAATCCTCTCTATGGGATGAAGCCGCATTTCCTCCTCCATTGGTTGAAGATGCCTGTCCCTACAAGAGGGTGTGTAATCTTGTACAATTTCCATGACGTGTTCTTGTATATGAAGTGTATTGGTCACAGTTTCTTAATGTAATCAGAAGAAAAAAATTTAGT
The DNA here is from genome assembly GCA_002313205.1 of Laupala kohalensis. NCBI lineage: Eukaryota > Metazoa > Arthropoda > Insecta > Orthoptera > Trigonidiidae > Laupala > Laupala kohalensis. Next base: position 28,584 of record NNCF01126184.1, read on the forward strand.
GCTCAATTTTTTTTCATTTTGTTCATTTCCTTCCCCATTATTATTATTTATTCTTTCTCCGTAGTATTTTTGACGTTCCCACAGCACATGTGCATGAACTCATCTTTGTTTCCGCACACATACGTCTCATTTGTTGCGTTCAACGTTCCCCTAAGTTCCCAAATCCATGGAGTGTTTTTAACATCTCTCTATTTTCTATTTTTCCGTCTTAATTTCACGCTTTGCATACATTTGAAAGTTCGCCTGGTTTTCTGTGCTTTGTCCCACTGTACTATTTATTTATTGTGTATATTTATAACCAAGTCATAATATAAATGTTTTGTCATAAATATGTTGGTAAAATTATAGATATGATAAACATTTTCTCCTACATCCGAGTGCTTCAAACCACTCACAACTAGTTCTGTCACTGGTGGAATGCTCAATTAAACCATTAACGCAGAAATATTTTTTTTCGCATAATATTTGTGCAGGTAGTAACAGGACGTTGTAGGACAATAAAAATAACAACAAAAAGTCATTTTTACATTTCGTTTATCGATAATTAGCCGATCTATAAATAGATATAGGGCCAGATTCATGATGCATTGTGTCCCCAACTCGCGACACACAAAACTTACGTATTTTATAGTAAACTGATTATAAATAATCTATATTTCGATAATAACTTGTACATGTAATTTTTTGCTTAAAATTACAAATATATTGACATTCTTTTAGTATTATAACTCGCAGCTAACTTTTTATCTTATCTAGGAATTTTTGCTGAATTTTTTTTTGAATCCGCCTCTGCCTTAGGGCCCTTGATGCTCTTTGATGGGATGGTGCCTTGCTTGCTTCCGGAGAGTAAATCAGTTTTTTTTCCTTCACGTGGTCATACGCAGTTTGTACGGTTTTTTGACAATGAATTTATAAATTTATTGTTACGAGACTTAATTTCCCTTTCTGGTGAAAACGATACCCCTTTCTACAAGATGTGGTTGTTCAAAATATTTTTGATACAGTTACATTGCATTTTGATAGTGTCAGAGCTCATCCTGGACTGTTATGAAATACGCAGCGTCTTTGGCCCTTCCGTATCCCTACATAATGGTCCATTCCATCAAAATGCATTTATAAATGCCCATTTCTTTGAGATGTCAAGGAGGTGTCTCTCATACGTCGACAAACATGCGTAAATCTTTCATGCTATAATCGCAATTACATGTATATTCTGCCTCTTTCACAGTGCCAATCAAAATTTTAGCAATATCATCTGGGAAATTTTACAAGGAAGCCAATCTAATCAGCTTCCCTTATATAGAAAGTTTTTTACCTATTGAGACAATCATTTCGTTGACCGAGAAATTCTGTATGAAATTACAAACCACTGAAATGATGCAGAAAGGTGAAGAATTCCGAAAAATAATCTATATTCATCAGGATCGAAAGTATAATCTCGGCAATTCTTTGATGTAGTCACATAGTAAACAGACTCTAATAAAATGTTCTCCAACATGTCCTCATAATGCAGGGTCATCTCCGTTTGTTGCAATAGAGTCAAAACCTTCAGTTTTGTCAGTCTATTTTGAGTGTCACGGGTGCCAGACTTTTGCTTATCCCCTAGTGTTGTTTAAACCGATTCCGATTCTTGTGAGAGCTATCTATGTTCGCTAAGAGTTTGTTTCGCCTTATTTAGTCTTTCTCCAAATATTCTGAAAAACACGCGTCAAAAATTAATAAGTAAATCCCCTCGCACATGACTTAGCGAACGTGGCTGCAGTACATAAACATATTGTTCTATTTCATTTTGTGCACAAGTGGAGGTTCTGGAACATCATTTTCAATCGAGTAAACTAACGCATCATCTGTAGTTTCGTCATTGTCCGTCACTGAAAATAATAAAACAAACTGACCTTACTAATGCAAAATGGATGCAAATAAAAGAGGTCTTCTCGTATATATTTACATGGAAATGTTCACCCAGAACATATACTACATCAGAACAAAGGACACATAACACCCGCGGCATGACTCTTTACAATGTACGTCAGCTGCGAGCGGCAATGTTCCTCAAGTTCTTTATATCCCAAGCGCATATTGCCCAGCGAGCTGTAAATAGATCAGCAGTTTTTTGAAAGTGATATCTCGAGTACGATTTCGCTGAATTACTCCTATTTTGAATAGCAACACAGAGAAACATGTTTATTAATACGCAGAAGTCCAAAATTATTAAAATAAAATTTTTTACTAACTCAGCTCAAGTAAACATACAACTCTACGGAAAGAGCATAAAGACGATTAATTATTTTCTTTTTTAAATTTCAATAATCATACGTAAAACTAGAAGGACACAAAGCCAACATCATTCCTCCATTTTAAAAACAGCTACGAAGTCTGTCTGTTAATTAAGGAAAATATATATTTTTTACACAAATTAAAGCAAGAAACATACAAACTTTTAAATCTAAAAAAAAATCAGTTCCCTTGGGTATCTACACACTTTTTCCAACGACTCTGCAATGCTCGTTACGTGTCTTTGGGAACCTTGTCAAGGGCCGACCTTCGTCACACCAGTTTGGATCTTTTCAATCGTCCCTAATCGGTTGTTTTTTTTCAGGCACTTTTGACGCGAAATAAAATGCTAGCTGGCGCAAGGTACGGACTATGCGAAAGCTGCGGCAATGTTGCAAAGTTATTCTTGGCCAGGAACACCCGAACGCCTAAAACGGTGTGGCTAAGTGCGTCCAGGTGGCGAAGATCACCCTATTTCTCAACCTCTCCCGCACATCAGGGTAGTTTTCAGAAGGTTTAAATTTCCACCATAACCTGGATTCTCAATCAACGATCCGAGTTCAACCAATTTTGCAAAGGGGCCACTTTTGGTTGACGAAGCACGTCCAGAACTAAGTGCATCGGCAACCTCTTCCGAGCGGCCATAAACATCTTCAACCAAATCGAAAATCAAGGATACGAGAAAACATTTGCCTTACTTACCGGACAGATATTGTATTTATTACATATTTTTATTTTAAACCTAAAAATCTTCTTCAATCAACATAATGCATCAAGAATTTTTCGAGATTTGAGTCCTACATTTTCTTCACATTTTTATTTTAAATCTAGAAATCTTCCTAAATTATCTTATTATTTACAGAATTAAAAAAATTAATTTTGGATAAAATCAACTTTGATTCACTACAATATTTTTATAAGTCAATTGTTCTTCGCTTCATTTTATTTAATTAAATCTCTTTGTTTAGGGGATTTTACCCGCAGTTTACCTTTTGGGGTTTAGCCTCGCCAAGCCCATCGATGGGCTCTCCCACTAGGTTCTAATAATGGGTGTACTCAAGTTATCGTCCATACAATATATTAGTTTTTTTTTAACATTTCGTGGCAATAGGATAGTATGATTGTAACTGCTCCTCTATAATGCTTTTGATTGTGAGATGAAAGATTGACAATCCAAACACAAATTCGCGAGAATTTTTTTTTGTTATAGAAATTAATTTCATACGAAACAGGATAATATTGTGAAATTGCAGATTCACTGTTTACAATCATGAGTTTTACTTTGATCATATATCTAAATGTGAGATTTGTCAATAATTCCGTTTTACGACGGTTTTGCCTATAATTGGGTGTTCCATCTAGATCTATATCATGTATGAAAATTCAGTTGTATTAAATGCGAGGACAAAAGTGGTAATATTGCAATACGATGTTGGAGATCGAAAATAAAGTACATCATTCTTTACCAAATGCGCGGACAGAGAAACAGATACAGTGAAATATAACAATCCTATGCTTGTTCCCGTGAAGGGGCGGGAATTTAAAACAGCAAAGTAAGTCACTGTCATTCTAAAAGTAATCCTTTTACACGGGACAGTTCGTCTTGTTACAGTCAATGGACACGCTGATTTTATTTTCGAAGTAAAAAAAAATTAATTATTACTATTGCTATCCCATTTTGGAGGGGCACCTGCCCCCTGTGCCCCCACCTGATTTTTGCGTAATAAAAATATTGATGTTTAACCAATTTCTCTAAATATATATAAATCCAAATATATTTAACAATAATGGAAACAATTTTATTAAGTTAACAAATGGGTTCAGAGAGATCATGTCCCCCAAAATATTCCTTAAAAGTGCAAAATTATTTTATTCACAAAAAGTTGTTATATGCAACAAAACTATATATCAACATTTAACAATAACTTAACAAAACTGATATATAAACCAAAAATTTCTTCCATGTCGATTGTAAAATAATTAGAAAGTATAATTTTATTAAGCCCTGATCACCATGCAATCACCATTTTGTTTTCGATAAAGTCAACAGAAATTGTTCGGCTCGAGACTTAAGGTCACATTAATTTTGTTTAAATCCTTGGGTGAAAGGACAATGAAAGCTGAATACCAGTTATTTTCCACCTTATGATTACTCAATATTATATTCGTATATCATATTTATATACATGTATTTACAGTTTTATGTAAACACATGTATTTACAGTTTCGGCCTTTTTTGAGGTCATCATCAGGAATACAAACCACAAAAAAAAAAAAAAGCATCCAATCGGCATATTAAATGCACAGATTAATTAAAATAATAAAATAAACAAACGCTAAACATTACTTACCGACAATTCTCGTACTTTATATATAACTCTCTTCACGCAATACATAAATGATTGCTGGTTGAGTTTACCCCTTAGATAATGCGTCTCAGCAAAAACAGTAAAACGATCGAGGAAGAATATAAATGTGTTCATATTTCAGAAGGCGACCTATAAATTGTTAAATAATGTAATCATCCATCAACAGTTTAGAGTGGTAATAATTATTAAACATTTCTTAAACACTCTTTAATATTTAATTAGAGTTAATGACTTCAATTTATATAACGTAATTTTCTCAATTATTGAATTTTAGAATATATACTTTTCTATGGACTTATTCTTTAAATGTTATGCAAATTACAATTTCTGAGTATTATCATAACGAATAATTAAAAAGTTTATAGTGAAACTTATCATTAATAGTTCTTGAAATTATTTAATTCGCTATATTTTGGTAACGAGTTGAAATGAAATTTGTAATTAAATGAAATGTTGAAAATACTTCTCATATTCAGGGCGCAAGTAATTTAGTATTTTATAATATTTTAATGTGCTGTATACTCTGTGCTGTGGTATTACTTTCTGACTTAAGTAATTCAATTATTATGTTGGTAAATGGAATTCGAAACTATAAATAACTTATGATGTTCGTGAATGTAGGTGGCTTTTTCGGGAGGTTTTAAGATCAGGTTATTTAAATTAGAATGTTCGGAAGATTAATAGCTGGGGTGTCCACGTTACTAGCTGTCCATGCTATCTACGAACGGAGCCAAGCATGTTCACAGTACATACCACTTTCTTCATACTTCTTTTGCTACAAATTAGATCATTGTTACAAAGAAGATAATTATACATGAGAATGATTTGACTGCGCCATGGTTTTGAGAATAGGGCGGTTTCCAATAGCTATTTGTCTTCAAAATAATTCCAAATATATTACGACATTCTGACAATTCAAAATGTTTTAAAATTTATATTGCATGCAACTTGCTTGTGTAACATTACATGTAGAATAGATTTCAATAACGTTTTTCTGAAAATAACTTTTTTCAGAATAAATGTACATTTTCCTAGACAAACAGTAAATGAAAATTCTTGAAGTTTTCACTGCTTTTAGGTCACAGCAAGCGAATTTTTGAGAACGTGAATATTCGGAATAAAAACATTTATAATTAAATTATCTATGTTTCTGTAATCAAATAGGTTTTTAAAATAAAAACATTCAATAATTTATTTATCTCTTTTCTGAATTCTAATTTTCATAATTAAAGTTCCCAAAGCTAAACGGTTTGTAAGTATTGCGCTGTTACAAAGTGGATAGAATATCCTCAGAAATTATTTAGAAAAGGTACACAAACATTTTATTACGAGAATTAAGAATTAATATTATACTAAACAATATAATAAAATTTAACAAATTTGAATAAACACAAACAATTTAATTTGAAAATTTATTTTATTTAATTATGTGATACTGTAATTACGAATATAAAAAGTGCCAAGCATAAAAAAGTAATCTTAAAAATTTGAAGTAAATATTTATTTAAAATGAACTGACATTTTCATTGACATCCCCCATAAGAAGGGTTGCTCTTTTATGATTTCAGTTGCTTTGCAGCACCCTCATCCTCTGCTCCGTAGCATTGCGAACCACGCGGGTATGTAAAGAATACGTCATCACATCTAAGTTCACTTTGAGTAAGTTTGTTTGTTTGTTTGTTTGTTTGTTCCCGCTCAGCTGCGGCTCTGAGGAGGGTGCCGAAAGTGCGATGGGTGCCGTGCAACTCCTCACATTTAAAAGAAACTTATTTTTTTCCTGAGGGGTTTATGCTTAGGTGCTTAATTTTCCTTTTTTTGAGCAGTCTTATTCTAAAAATGTATAACCATTATTAACATTTAGTTGATGCAGAGACTGAACAATGAATGTAACAATAATTCTGGTAATACTCCAAATAACATTCTCAGAGTATTTTTGCTGCGTGTACAAGTGTCTAAGTTAAGTCAGATTGGAGGATCAAGGACACTAGACAGAAATTTAATAAGCTATTTACTATTTCATCTAACGGTTCTGAAAGAGACAGAAATTGTTTTAAAATCCTACAGTAGGTTATGTATTTATTCATTCCGTGAACCACACGTGGTGAAGATATGTGATAACTTTCAGTCAGATGAAAATTACGAATATGTGACCCGTACTCATTACGGCTGGTCGCATTATTCCTCTGAACGAAAGTAATGTCTACAGTAGGTTGTTTCTTTTTTTCTTTACCGATATTTAACTCACTATAAACTCAATTATATTTATATTATTTACATAGCATGAATCATTAACATTAAAAAATATAAAATTCATGAGCAAAATTTTTTAGATTCTTTTTACAACTTGTAGAAGAAGTATTGGGTCATCAAATGTCATTTTGGAGTGTCTCTCCTTTAAAAACGTTTCTTTCGGAATCCCTCTCGAAAAGCCGCCCCTGATCTCGCTGCACGAGTGAAAACTCTGATGGGGTTGGGCGATTCGTCGGTCTCTAAAGGAAGTGCTCGTTGCAGTGAAGTGTCCCAAATTCGCGAGAGGAATGCGAATGACCCCCTAACAGACGCACTGGCAATGAAATCTGTGCATTGAAAACAAGCGGTCCAGAGGCTTCCATTCCCAATGCATTCACATTCAATCCTCAAGTTTGCTTTCGATGCTTCAATTTGTTCGTGGGTTATCAGATAACTCTTCCCACACTTAAAACATGAACATCACGCAATAAAATTTAAAACTCTCCTGAGGCCATTTCGTGAAGATTTGTTTTCGACCCTCACAACACTTTCATTATACTTGTTGTATCATTGGAGAGTACAAAACGAGGAGTATATGAATCAAGTTAAGATAAACGACCCAATGTGAATTTTAGAAATTAGGTTATCTGAACTCGCAAATAGCAAAATGTGAGTTCCTTGTAACACAGGCGTCTGCTTCATCATGATACCCACAGTGTTATAGGGTAACAGAAAAATATTGCAAAAATTCATGGTTGAAGAAATTTGTAACTGAATATGTCACGGTAGAAGTTCGAAAACTGGTAATTCCTAGGGGTGTCGCATCATTTGCTACCGGTGTCACCTGCTACCGGAAAGGATGTGATTGGATCAGATAGTGGAGGGCAGGTCTTTCCTAGTACTTTCCTCACATATACCTGCTTAACGACCTCGTTACCTCCAAGCGACTTGTTTCTCCTTAACATGAAGGCTTTCCATAATGAACGGGTCACAAATTCGAAAATTGTTTTCATAACAAACATCATGGCAAATTTTGATCATGTTTTATCATTAATGGTACTATCAAATGTTAAATAGAAAATAAAAATTACAACACAAGCATTTGCATTCATTGTTATTGAAAGTGTAATTAATAACATAATGAATGATGCAAAGAAATGACAGGAAATACAAAAAATCTTGAGAGTACTCCACTTAACTTTCCAATTATAATTCTTCAAAAGAGTAGTAAACAGCCTACATAGCAACACAACTAAGTCAGAAAATAATTTATGTATACAAACTAAAATATGGATAATTGCAAAAGAATAACATATTAAACACTTCAATATGTATAAAAATATTTATCCTAACAAGCACAAAAGACTTGCTGCATACTTTCGTATTAGCTCTATCAACTATACATTGCAAACTTAATATCTTCAACCCTGAATTGTTTGCATTTGCTTCAGTCTGACCTAAATGATGCGCCTTCGAGGATCTGTGCGCATAATTTAATGTACAACAAAAACTTTTATATTCATTTATTCAAAATTTTAATTTTTAAGAAACTGGAAGTGATGCGTTGTGTAAATAAAGTCAGAATGAATTGTCCAGAAATAAGATTTTATTCCCATTACATTTAAAGTAAATTCTCTACTTTCTTTCGGTTTCATTAATTTGTTCTTGAGTCATCGGATAAACAGAATTCTTGAAGCATTCGCATACACAACAATATTCGCAAAAATATTGGACGTCGCAAAAAATTGAAAATACTCTCCTGGGGTCAATTTGTGTAGATCAGAAGGGATCTCCATCTCGTTTTTCGACCGATTTCTATACTTTCCTTACACACACGTAAAATGGGAAAGTATAACTCATATAATAGAAAAAAAATTGCTCATAAAATACAAAAACCGTAGTTAGTGCTTGGTTTTCCCGAATAGTTATTGATATTTGTACACCAAGCAATTGTACACAGTTTCTGAAATTTGTACATATTTGGTGTATTTGTACTAGTAGAAAACTGTGTCAACACTGACAAATTACAAAGAACGGGGATAGGCTATTTATGCAATCTGGAAGTGACGTGGATGTTTCATTGGAATTTGCCTTGGGGGAGAGGGCCGTGAAGAAGGGGTGAGAGTTGCGCTTCGTGGTTAAGGAAATCGGAGAGGGAAATTATTTACAATTTTTTTGTCGGTATTAGCTACGTGCCAGTAAATCCTAGTTTCTATCTTTTACCGTTTCAGATACACAAGGTAACAATGTTTGCACATAGTTATTACGAAATGTATGGTTATAAGTTCGGTGAAATGTTACTCATTCATCAATGGAAATTTCTCGATCATGGTATTCGCAATTTAAGACAGACAATAACTTCACTATATTTATTTAACAGGCAGACGCATCGTTGCTTGATGCAGTGGGTGGCAGCTGTGTCTTGGTCACCATGTTCTGCCAACTTCTTCTCGTTTGCTACTACGGAGAACAAGTGCGTGAGCAGGAATGTACGCAAAGGAATCAATTCATCTGAAGAGCGTATTCACTCGTGTAATTTGCCCCCATCTTTTAACATTTAAAATTCAGATATAAAGACGTATTCGCCATAGATGACAGAATATTAATTTCATAAATAATGCCGGAAACTTTGCCTCCTTATATTTTCGCTTTAATTTTCCTTACATCATAATCGTCTAATTATATATTTCTTTACGGCGCTTGTTCTAATTCATAGATTTCCGAATCATACCACAAGATATCCGAATGCAATGGAAATATTGTCGGAACGCAATGGAAATATCATTTTTTGAATTTATTTTTGACACATCATCACGTGCCTGATAATTAGTAGTTCTTTTTTCTTTTCTTTTCTTTTCTTTTCTTATCCAAATATTTCTTTACGCCGACATCATGTGCCTGGTAATTGCACTGGATTTCTTTTCTTTTGTTACATCCAGATATTTCTATACGAGTGGTGTAATTAGACAATTACTGGGTCTTTAAGAGAAATGTGCCAAATGCTTTATTCGTGTTTATAAGCACTTTCTGTTATCACATAGACTTACGTTATCTAAGTTTTTTCCCTCCTTTATTTATTAAATCTACAGGCCAGCCTTATGACTCACCCAAATTCTTTGTGTGTTTCCAGTCATCCCAGTTCCCAGTCATTTCATAAAGTTACCATTAAGCACCATAAACCATTAAGCACCTCACAAAAACAAATTTTGTGTGTCTGTTAACATACACAAGCTACTTACTGAGGTATTCTTTGTATGAGTCTCTAGGGTTACGAGATGTCTGAGAGATGGGAAAGGATATTGTGTAGAGCTAATTTATAACGAAATCCGGGGAGCGTTGGAATCTATTACAAATTCCGAGTGATAAAAGTGAGCCAGTCTGTAGGCATATTATTTTATTATTAAATAAATAATATCTTTCTCTTTTATTACTTGTCTTTTGGCGGGGTTCAGGCCATGAGGCATGCTCATCTACCAAGCCGTAATTTGGGGGAGGAAATTGTGAAGGAGAGATGTTGGGTTGCTGGGGAACTTATGGTACCGAACTAACATTTGTCTGAAGTAGGCAAAGAAAAACCCTGCTGAAAACCTCACCTAGATCGGCCGAGCAGGGTTTCAACTCACCACTCAGCAATATTGCCGAGGCCAAGATCGCTGTCGGAAGAAGATTAAAGAAAAAGTAATTAGAGAATGATAGAAGTACGTATAGTTGGAGAAATCTGTACGCAACATTTCGTTTCAAATGAACTATGATGTCTTTATCTATACTAGTTAGATTTTCTTCAGAAAGCGCTGGTGGTTTGGTAAACGCGATTTTCCTAGTGACATCATAATGGACATAATTGAAAAAATGTCCAAACAAAGTCGCAGTTACAAACTGCGCATGACCTCGTTGAGAGAACTAAAAACTACTTTATTCTTAACTGTACAAACAAGGGACTAACCCAACAATTCCGATTAGGGACACAAAGACATATGAATATTTTGGAAGATACATAACAATATTTGGAACATTAAGACATGTAATAAAGTTAGGATAGGAGTGATTTCGTGAAAATAACAGAAGACAAAAAGATTGGAACAAGGAAAAAAGACAAAGGTAAAAAATCCCCGGTAATATCACTGAGGTATGGGGTTATGTGAGTTCAAGAAAATACATTATTAAAAACAGTGATTACATTCCTGTCTTTACATAAAACCGCATCTACCGGAAGGAAAATCGGAGAAAAACCCTGGCGAGGATGATCCTACAGAGATAATGTACACAAGAGTACCAAGGTTGCGTTCAGATAGAAAAAAAACCCATGATGAATAACAAGAATGAAAACAAAGTTCATTAAAATATGCGAAACGCAGTAGAAGAAAAATTGCGTTGTATACTGTAAATGCGAAGTTTCTCCTGATTATATAATGCCTGCTGATTATAGGTCGAAGAAGGTACAATCTACGGCTCTCTTCCGTTATTTTCTTATCACTTTGTCGTCTCCGTCGCACGTAGCCTGTTGACAAGAGCACAAGTGCTTAGCAGTCGAGTGGGCATTTCCCGACGTTTCCCGGGAGAGATCGTGCCATGGTCGTGGAAACGGGACTGAAGGGTGATAGAGCGCATGTTATGTATTCGATCGTACTGACAGGTTCTTTACAATTATTACTACTTCCAACACAATTAAAAATCACATTTCTCAGGATGTATATATTTTTCTTCTCCAAGTTCTTACAAAATGTTCCGATCAAAATTGAACTAAAACTCTTTTATAAATTTTTCTGTGTGCTTGATTTTATGTATTATTCTACTTCAAAGATTTTGATTATTTGATAGAAAAAAAGACGCGAAATAAATGGGAAAAAACTGTTAGTTTAATTTCGTAGTCTTTAACCTTTTGCAATGAGGAAGGGATTCCTTTGAAGGTTTAAGTATTGCACCAAAAACAAACAATTATTACACTTCGAATATCTCATATAATGAATGTTTGTAATTTTCGTCTTTCATTCATTCGCGTGCATAAAGGCACACACCGTACATATAACATCATTTTCTGACTCTACTATAATTGTTACATAGTAAAAGTACTTTAATATTGTGTTAGCTTATGTGAGGAATTGAAAATCTAACATTCTGTAGGATAATATATACGCGTACTTTTATTTATCAAGACTATTTTATTTACCTAGTATATACTAGTGTTCCTCAGCTACTAGTTGTAGACCAGTTTCGCTCTGTTTCATATTTAGTTACAACGCTAACAGGCTTGCCAACATGGAAACGCGTCGGAGCTATCATTTGTTACGACTCAGGTAATCAAATACCATCCTTATAAAATAAATGAGTAACGTAGAGACTTTTCTTTATTTTGGATGTTTTTAATGTTGCAATACGGAAAGGTGAAAGATGAAATAAATGGAAATCGCCGACGCATCTTAGAAGATGCTCTAAAGTATGATACTCCATTTGCGTGATTTATTCCGTTCCGTTACGCAGAAAAGGAACTCTAATTTTATGGATCATTTGCGTATTAACGTATATGATAATATTTATTTTGAATGAAATTAACTTGCGTAGTCTCACCACCATATGTTTATTATTTATTACTTGTGTTTGTTTCGACAGCTTAGCATCTTCGGTAATCTTCCTCCGGACAAGGAAAAGTAGCAAATTGGTCGAAAGTCGACTCTAATAATAAGTATATGGTTGGCGAGATTATGCAAAATACTTTCATTTTGAATTACACCGGCAAACATTCACTATTACCATCTATAGTATGTAGTTTGTTTCTGGAATATTTTGCTGGTCTCCAAAAATCATCAAGTTCTGAAGCATCGCATTCAAAATGTTCATTCTTAGGGTGTTGATGTTGCCAGAGCTGCTTGGAGCTGTGGCTGGGAAGAAGGAGGGATGCTAGGGGATGAAGAAGATCGTCAGCGCCTTCGAGTGCGCAAGGACCTAACTTCAAAAATTCTCGCCCGCAGGCTGTATGCGGCCCGCGAAACTACTTTTACGGCCCGCAAATTTATAGTACAATTTACATAAAAATGTTTATCTAATATTGAGGGGTACAACTTCGTGTTACAAATTTATGCTGTCAGAATACATCTCTGGCGTAGCATGTCCGGTGAGAATTGTGTTACGAGTGACCCTGACATATATTGAAGCATGAAAACATTTTTTTATAATATTAAATATAAAAATTACTTTTATAAAATAAAGAAATATGCTATTTAATATTTCCTGCTTGGAATACAACAAAATTGTTGGTGAGAATCAAAGTATTTTGTTACAAATAAGTAAATGAATATGACCCATTAGTTGTATTCGTCGGGCAATATTTTGTAAAACCACATCCCGCGGCGGTTCGAAGTGAATATACAATGGCCAGCGAGTGTAGATATGCCGGATTGGCTCAAACCATGTTCCAAAATCAGATATGGTAGGTTTCGAAATAATAATGGCAGTAAAAATTGAATAAAAATTCTCATCCATATCTATTCTAGCCAATCTTTTGGTCCTCACGGTCCAGTAAATTCATAGTATTAAATTTCGCGAACCACTAAGTGATTTTTTATAGTATAATATGTTTGTAAAACATTAACTATAGAAATTAAATTTAACAAAAATAAATCGCACTCATTGAACGTAAAAATTCAAGATCCTATAGTCACGCGGGGACATTTCTTGTTGCAAAAAATAGTAATTTCTTTATTCTAAATTTCATTATTTCTATATTCCCAAAAATTTAATTATGTTTCAGTAATGTACAAACGTGTTTTTTGTAGAAGTTACTGTATTGATTTCGCGAGTTATACCTCCCCCACTGTTTTCATAGATGGTAATGAGAGTATAAGCATAAAAAGGCATTAAAGATTTCATGTCAGCACGAAACTGGCAAGACCTTGAACGTAATACAGCAATACTTGATTCTGTGAATCCAAAAATTTAACCGATCAACACGCATTTACCTTACTGCAGTTAAGGAAGTATTTTATTTAACTAGTCATTTTGACTCGTAAAAATCTGTCATAACGGATCTTCCCTATCGAAGAATTCTCATTGTTTTTAAAGTGTATAAAAATCACCATGAAAATAGTATTAAAGAATACGGTTACTTTGATGCAGAGGTAAACTGTATCAAACCTTGGTGAAACTTTTACGGTTATTAGCAGCGATCTAAGAGTAATATGGAAGTTTGTAATACAAGATAACTCATCCTGCCTCTTCCGAATAATATATAGCGAAACTCTCAGTGACATTTGATGAAAATTACTCCATTTAACATTTTTCTTTTGGATAGCGATTAAAGTAAGAAAAAAGTATATCATAGATTTGGCACTTTCCCTCTGAAGATAATATACGATATGATCCGAAACTCGGGTACTTCCTTTGGAAAATGAGATAGAGAAAAAACTGTCTGAATATATAAATTCGGAACTTTTTTTTCTCATTTTTCCCTAATGTTTTTATAATCTCAGTATAATCTCCCCTTAATTTAGTTACACCGACGATCTTTACTATACTATATTGCACTATTAAAATCATTTAACATAAATCATAAACATAACATTCCTAATATAATAAAACACAAAAATATAATTAAGCATCAAACTCATCAACTGTCAACAACATGTATAGAACCCATTTAATAAATGTAATCTATAAATACCCCCTAAAATGAATTACTTAATTAGTTCAGCCAATTAATAGAAAGTAAATAGTGTAACGGGAAGATCCTCGGTAGAGTGGCTAAGCTACAGCGATTGTACAACTCCTCGATAACAAGCAAATATTATTTACTATTAATAATATTAAGGTAATTTTTATTATTTTTAGGTGAAAGTAATTAAAAACAAATTTAAAAGTTTCTGGGCTACTTGGCTTCATGTTAATATTACAGATGAATTGTAAAGACTATTCATGAATGCTCAGGAATGGAGTTTGGGTGATTTCTCGAATATCCTTTTCCAAAATACTTTATCATGGAGTAAATTCAACTATGTAAAAAGGCACTACATCTAACGAAATATTTCTGTTAAATATTTATGTTCATTAAAACGCTCTTTATTACAATGGATGTTTAAGTCTCTTACAAAATACAAAATGTAATTTGTATTAATCACGGCTGTGAAAATCGTAATCAAATAGAATTAAAGTTTTGAAATAGTGATAGATAGATAGATAGATAGATAGATATTTTCATAAATAATACATTAATTATTCATTTCTAGGTTGTGAAGTTGTCGTACTCTTCTTACACTTTTCTGCACGATATAAGCAACTAACACTTCAGTTACAAGAATATAATGATGAGATATCCTCAACACACTTTCAGTAAATAATATTTGGGAAAATATTTGAATTTCTTGTAATATCATGATTAACTAAACTAAAAATATTATTAATAAATAATATTATTTTTATTAATTTCAGGTATAAGAGCACAGATGTATCTTAAAAGAAAATTTAAAAAAGTCTGAAGAAGGAAACTCGGAAAACCGGGTGTTAATTATGACTAAACAAAATAACCACACACGACATGACTAGTGTTGGAAAAAAATTTCAAAAAGAAGCACAGATTGGCATGTTGTGTATGTGGATCTTACAGAATAAACAAGATTACTTAGGATATGTATACTAAAAATTCAATGTCAAAATTCAATATTAGGAACAATTCGTTAAACAATAAATAGATCTGCATTAAATTTGTTTGTCTTTTTCGTGGTTATTCTTCTATGTAGTAGCAGAAACGTTATAACTGACCATGCGTACCTTTCTCTCCTGCACGATTATCTAGAAGAATATTTGACGACAAACACCGCTTTTCGAAAAGAGAACCTGCTTCTGTTCCAGTCGCGGCGCTCGAAAGCTTATCCCACTGTTGAGAATTTAACGTAGGATTCAAAAGAAGTGAAGGATTTTTTCACCGGTGCTGTCATTCTCTATGAATTATACGCAGACTGCATTCACAATGACACTTCAATGATCCGACCGAAATTACTGGTCGCATGGGTGTAGCACTCTTCAAAATATTTGACTAACATATCACAACACACGAGAAACACGTTACCAATGAAATTCTGGAAGGGTTACAAGAAACAATGACTTACTCAAAACAGCATAAATACGTCTCGGAGCAAGAAGCTCGTTGAGATGTCCTAGCGGCACTGACAAGATAAGAACTAAAAATCGATACCTGACTTTGTTATCGAAATAAATTCCAATAATCGATATCACTTAAGTCTCGATACCAGTAGATTTTGAAAGAAAATAGTTATAACTTTTCAACATTTTATTATAATCACTACTGAACTGTTTTTTTTTAATTTTTGTTTCGCATTAGGCTAAAAAACTGTTTCATTCGTTTACTCAGCCAATAAAATAAAGCCTAAGTTTCGAAACATTGGCAATTTCGAAATTAAATTTCCCGAAGAGGCCTCCCAGTCTGAAGTAAGTTCCTTAAAATGAGTTCTGTTTTACTGTGGTATTAATAGAACAATGATTATCACGTGGCATGCATTTGAGTTTAGATTACTGTGATTGTTATGTTAGTAATAGTATTTATTACTATGTTGAATAAAAAATTATAACATATTCACTAGCACCATTCCATCAATACTTGAATTTTTCTATTAGTCAACTATATTTGCAACGTTCCAACCAATTTTTCATCCCAGGAATCTCTTGCACCGACGATACCAATGTACGCAGATACACTCCACTACCATCGTAGTCGACGCAAGACTAAGCCCGATAACCAACAAGGCCACTGGACCTCCCAACTGATCAAAAGTCAATGCGCGTGGAGCTCTCTTACTTTTGACATTTGGTAACGTTATTCCATTCACAACCATGCGGTGACGTTGTGCGAGAAAATGATGCATATACAAGCCAGACTCAGACTCTCGCATAACGAAGTCAGCAAAGAAGGGCCTCACTTCCGACCCCACCCTCGAAAAGTATGCCAAGAATCTGCGAATAGAAAGACATGTATTTTGTTTTACTGTATAATGTAAATAAAATATCTACAGAATATTATTACATAGGGAATGGGGAGAATTCAAGCACGAAGTTACTATAAATCGTTTAACCTACAACAGATTATCCTTCTTTTCAAGATTACACATTTTATTTTAACTTACAACTTCCCAGCAACTTCTCGAAGAGGAAAGTTTATATCAACTGCCAAGTGAAAATGTCGACGGACTTAGACTCGAACCCTGGATTTCGTGCTATGGTCGAAGGTGTGCTGTACACTGCAACACGTAGGTGGATGTTGTGTACGGAATCGGGAATCGAGGTGAGTGATGCAGAGGAACGCAGAAGGTCCCGGGTTCGGATACCAGTACGTCGAAATTTTCACCTGGCCGTTGACTGTGAAAATATTGTATTGTTCGTAATAACTAGGCATAATGTACCTTTATTCTACATAAAATAAATCACTCTAACATTACTTGAACTTTTTTTAAATCCTTATTTCAAACGACGTCATTACTTGGATTTTCCTCTCCTTTTCATCCTTGTTGGACCCGTCTGTCTGCTGTTCGTGACCCACCATGGACACCTTTTAGACTATCTCCCTTTATTAAATATCTCCCTTTATTAAATGTCGTAGAGTACATACATTATTTGTATATTTCTCAAAGTGAGCATAAGGGTCTTCGATATCCATCAATCCTGCATCTGTTCATATTGCTTGTCCACGCCTCATCAACCCCATAATGTACTCTCTCCTTTTCTCATCATACTAACAGCAATTCCATAAAATGTGTTCTAAATTCTCATTCTCTTGACCACAAACACATACTTTCGTCTCTGCGTTTCCTATTTCGCTCAAATATTCCATGAAATTGCCATGGCCGATGATTATGTCTAAAACATCTTTCAAAACATATTACCTATCTAACTAATAATGGACAACATGTATCGCAACATATATCAAGGGTAAGTAATTTAATTTGTTTTAAAAGGGAAAAGATGTAAGCATATTCACGAAACAATTTTAATATTCATATGTCGTTATTCTGCAGGACCGAATAAAATAAAAGCATCTTCTAATTTTTTAACGGTGTTTTAAAGCTCGCCAATACCAAGGTCATTAGAGCCCTTAGCATCGCCCATACAATGTATGGGAGTCTTGGCTAAACCTAAGTAAATGATGGCGAAGATATTCAGCTGGAATAAGTGTGTTTTTGTATCGTCTGGTGAAAGGGATGGATTCGGGACGCTTCCAATCTCTAGAAAATTCCGCCCAAGCAGACACGGCTTCCACTCACCGTGCAATAGGTCCATGACGGTATCTTGTTGTCTGGGCACGGTGACTTTGGGAGTTTTTTTATTCATTGTAATGGATTCACTTCGATTTCTGTGGTCAGAGGAACCACTTATTTTAATGATGCGCTATGGCGAGTGGTTAGACCCAATTCTAAAAACATTATAACTTTTCCGGAGTATGTTATATTGAAGATTAATGAATTTCAGAATCAATTCATTAAATGTTTGAATTTTTGAAGTTTTATGACTAATGTCACGGAACATCCATGCATATCTCTAGTAATGCAATGTTTGTTCAGCAAAATCATCTATTCTGTTGATGCAAGATCTGAAAATTTTGTATCATTTGATCAAATGTTTAATTTGTGACGACACTTTGCTAGAGACATAAAAATTGATATTGTACATATATTGATATATTTTGGTTATATTATAATAAAAGTGAAATATATTGATGTGTTTTGGAAAATAAATTTTCCTCCCCGCCAAAATCAATCCGCAGTCAAAGCAATGAATAAAGAAAGCCTGCTGAAGAATAATGAAAGACAGCTAAGTGTTACCTGCTGAAATATAACCTCATTGTAAGTATGACCCTTCGCACTAAAGTTGCAGATTCAATGGAAGAAAAGGAATGACGATGTACTGATTTCTACCGGATCATCTTTAGATACATGAAATGATCTCAACCGGGATAAGCAATGGCAGAAACACTTTCTGGTCACGGTAAAATCAATAATTACTTAAAGGGGATCAAAGGGAGAGATAATAAAACGTAGATTTACTTAAAAAACGATGTAACAGTGTATTGAGTAATTTGGGAAATTACGTTTTCTGGCAAAGAACGAAAACACTTTGTTGGTAAAGTAATATCTACAACAACCAATAATGAAGGCAACTCGCCGAATGATGACCAATAAGGAGACATGTGAGATCTTCAATAAGTAAATAACGCGAATACTGGAAATCGTAGAAGGTTTCAAGAACTAATAGAGCCAGACATATAATAAAATAAATTTTGTATCATTAAAATCAGTCATGCAATGTCTCACAACAGAACATGACAATGACTAAATGAACAAAAATACGTACCCTGGATGGTAAATACATTCAGGAATTATATGAAAATAACTTTCGCCATCTGGAGATAATTCTCGCTTTCGAGAGATGTATTCTATGCCGATACTGCTTAGTAGCAATCCAAGAGGTTCCGAGTGCAGGATGCGCTCAGGGACTTGAAGTATCTCATCGAAAGATACTATCTTCATTTTCGAAGCAGTTACACGAACTCCAGCACTTTCTTCTGGATCCTTGAGAAGATATTCAGAGATTGAAAAGAGTGCAAGAAATTGATTTTTTCATTATGTTCCATATTTAATGACAATGAAAATTATAGTTATTGTAGAGTATCTCTTAAATTATTTAAACACTTCTGTGCTCAAGACGGATTTATCTGGTAGTGTTAGGTGTCAGACCCCTATAAGGACCATCGGTCAAGCTTCGTTCATCGTTCATGAACCATCCAAACCAATATATATCCAGGTGATATTGTATGATCCCGATGTAATCTTTCTCATTTCATATATAAACCATTGAAATTGTATAGTTCTACCGAAAGTATATATTGACCATGCATGAAGTTTACTGGAATAGTTATTTTCAGAGTGTATACAATGCTAAATCGGTAATCCGAGTAAATACCGTTTAAGAAAAGAAAAGAAATTTGTTTACGTGAGAACACTATAAAAGAATGCGGAAAATACTAAACATGAGAAATAGTACATAAAATGAAAAAAAAGATCAACAAATGCGGTATTTGAATCAGGAGAAGGTATATGCATTTATGGCTGATGCCATGAACGTCACCACATCACTAAAAAAGACAGTAAATCAATATATTCCGGTTCTTCTCTGGTTTTCCTTCGTGTAGATGCGAATTATATATTATATCTCTAGTCTCTTCACTAGATGAGGAAGTATATTTAAATATTTTTGCTCGAATTTATTGGTTTTGTTTCATTTATAGTGCTTTATAAACGCTGCTCCAAAGAATATCAATACAGGGTATTTTAACATTTTCTGCCTTCCACTCTTTTTACATCACTCATTAACAGATACTAATATTATAAGAAATGACTTAATTACACAAGCTCATAAGCTTCAGAGTGTGAAAGTCGACTCTTAGAGATATTTGAGCAAATTTATAATCTCTAGGAAAAATGGTCATAGGTGTAGCCATTTGTTATTGGCAAACGGACATAGGTAACCACTTGAAATAAATAGAAGTTCCGCGACAACAGATGACCGATCAATGATATTGCTTGCATTCGGAGAGTAATTTAATTTATTGTCCTCCGCGTAGTCATACGCTGCTTTTCTAACAATAAATAAATTTATTTATTCATTTATTATTGGAATGAAACACGATTCATTTTATTTTGATATCTATTGATAAAAAGTTTCAATTGACAAGCGCTTCGCATTGTGAGTAAGATTAGGGAGCCAGTTATGTTTATTAAACCATGGTGAACATATTTCGACTTTACATATCGACGAACTAATCGAAATCAAATTATATATGAAGTAATTCAATGTCCCTGTTCATTAAGTCTGATATTTGCTGCTCTGTCAATTATTTTAAGGATGACATGCAACGGTAAACTTACTTAAATTATTTTTAATTTAAACCAAATAGAACATGCAGTTTATTTAAAACATGCAGAGAACAGATGTTCTTAAGGTGAGAGCGTATATTTTTATTCTGACAGAGGCAAGTATTAGTAAGTGAGAAAACCTACCTTAAATGACTCGATGGTACTAAGTCCATAAACTGTGTGTATTGAGGACAGGCCATCCACAAGTGATTGAGGGTCTGGAAAGCGTGGTGGTGTTGCCAGGTATCCCAACAGGGAACCCTGGTACGAGTTGCTCAACACCATGACGAGTAGAAGCAGCATTAAAAGTACGATTCGTTGCGGTAGAAGCCTCGCCTGAAATGTTTTACAACGGTGTCACCACAATAAAATATATACAGTAAAGCGTGTACCGAACTGTTTGTACGGCGCCTATACAGTTAAAAGGACCTGTAAAAGGTGTTTGTGCGCGCTCTTTATGTATTGTCACTACACTGTTTTAACACTTTTGAGTCTGCACACTGTTAGAACATTCTTTGAGAACGCACACTGAATACAAAGCACGAAATGCCGCGCGACAGACAGCAAGTGTAGGTATATTTATAACGCAGCAATATGTGAGTTTCTTCACGAGAATCCAATTAAAATTCTGTCGAAAACCTATTGGGCTACCAAGCGATGTGGGGCAGATCAGGTCACTAGTAGGTGACTTGTGCTGTTTGAAGTACAGATAAGAGCTGAGAAGAGCTTATTACCTGAAGTTGGGGTGTGCGGTTAGGCTCGAAAAGTGCCTGTTCGAGCACAGGGAGTGGTGGTAATGGGGATGGTGAAGGCCAATGAGGGAGTTGGGGTGGAAAACATCTTATTAGCTATTATTATCTGTTCTTGAGCCGTAACATATCTTCCCATGTCACTATGTCCACATGAATTAAGATAAAAATGAAACTTGAAATAAATGTCAAACGAATAAAGATGTTTGGAATAAGGAGGCTAATACATTTATATTCATTGAGAAAAACTTAAGTAACTTTCATCGATAGAATATTATTGCATGCTAGATATTGTGAAGATATAAACAATTAAATATTTTTTTGAAAAGTTTTTTCTTATCAGTATATTAAGTTTAGCAAGAAGAACCACATAAACATTTTCTAGTCATATTAACAACTTAGTACCAATCATTAGGCCCATTGCATCGTGAAAGCAGATGACGGCGTGTACAACAGTTAAGGCGGTTCCACATTATCGTCAATTGGCGAATCACGAGCCACCGCTCGCCGAATTGTGAAGAGTGTGGATGAGCTTCTTGCTCTTTGCCCCATCACGAATACCAGTGCTCGGCCTCCCCCGCAACGTCCCGGTCTTTTGGTCAGATCAAAGGTAGCCGGGCAGTAAGAAGCACTGCCGAGTAACGCTCGTTATTCAAGATTCGTCGAATGACGAATATCTAAAGCAGCTTTTGACCAGTATCTTATTTTTAAGGTAATACAATGCAATAAATTTAAAAATTAACAAATTTTCTTTTATAGATACCAAAAAATTCCTATTTGAATTATGTTGAATGAATCAAGTTTATCCTGATGCTAATAGCAGGTCCTTGAGGCGGCTTCATACATTCGCCATTCGGCGAACTCCGAGCAATCGCACGGCGAGTACCAAACAATAGCGAGTTATACCGGGTATTTCTCGAGTATTCGGATATTGGCGAGCGCACTGATCCAGAAATAAGCAATTTGCAGAGCGCGTGCTCGCTCTGGGAACGTAAAATATTCGTGTTAGTGTTAGATGTTATGGAGAGTTAATCTAAAGTAATCACCAATTCCTCTGCGTATGTAGTTGTGTTTTCTGGAATTTTCTTATTCGGTCCTATCTAATCTCAATTCAATCAATGAATATATATCATTAATAATCTTGTTTTTTTATCCATATGGATTTAGCTATAGCAATCAGTTTTTTCGAATGTGAAGGTCCTTTATTCATTATACTTTACATCCACTCTAAAAGATTCAATGTTGTATAACTATCTTAATGTGACGACACAACATCACACTCTATTTAATTATTCAAATAGTATTCATTACATTGAAATGTCATATTTTTACTATTTATTATTATCAAATTATTTATTATTGTCGTAGTAGTTTTTATTTTCATTAAATTTGCGCTCGCACGAATTATGCGACCGTAAACAAGAAATATATGCTAATACTACTAAAAACTTTAAATAATGCCAATATTACAATACATGTTTAATACTGTGAAACTACAGGACGATTAATAGAAATGTAAAATAATCTGAATCAAAATGTTTGTGGTTCAAATCACACATCAAATTGTCATAAAGCAGTTACATACTGCGTATGACTATGTTGGGCATAATATATGAAGTTACTCCATGACTACTGTATCATTCCGAAATTCTATATTTTATCACTACTAAAACACTTGTTACATTGTACGATAAGAAGAAAAATTTTAAATAATTAGCTTTTTTAGCCATTACACTCTCGCAATAACGTAAAATCGTAAAACTCGAATACTCGCAATTCTTAGTTTTCGTAAAAAAACGATACCACGAACAGGTCAATCGCGAATATTCGCCTATACGCGGCTTCCATTGATGTGTCTCAAAAGGGAAAGGGCGGGCATCGGTATTCCTGAAGCCGCCCATAGCATGCAACACATTCACACTATTCGCTATTCGGCGAGCTGTTGTTCGGAATTAGCCGAATGACGAATGTGTGGAGCCACCTTCACAATCAGGTTATGAACTATTTGTATTCTTTATCGAATCATCGATCTGTGTTAACGAAACTTGAAAAGAAATTTAATCATTTATCAATTATTGTGTATTAATCATAATTAGTTAAAATTGTGCAACAATGGAAATTTAAACGTAAATAACATTATTTCAAAATAAAATTACGATTTTCAAAATAAAATAATAAATATTCTTTGTAATGATAGCTCACTTTTCACGATTTTCAAAATAAAATAATAAATATTCTTTGTAATGATATCTCACTTTTTACGATTTGCTAAAATACGAGACACGGCAGACATATACGAGACATATCGCTTTGAGCAATATCTGTTAAAATAGGAGAAACTGGGGTACTACAGGACATGTAACAAAACGTAGTATACTTGCATAATTCATAGTAAAAATTTTCCATTTCCTAGGTAATGCGTAACTATAAGTATTCATTTAGTACAAGTAAAAGCTAAGGTTTCAAAAAGTTCTTGACCTACATGTGTAATGAAACGCATCAATAATGACATTTTGTTCAATCAAATCTGAGAATACACTTTAATGCGTTTCTCTTTCGAATATTACCAATTGTTCCGCGAGCGACTTGGCTCGAAATTGAATAGTGGAAATCCTCTGGCGGATGCCGCGGAACACAACAGATTTGTGACGACGGAGGACTAGCTTCCGAGGAAGCAATTTGAGGGATGTAAAATAAAGAAAAGACAAATAAGTCTCATAAATTTAATGACTCGAATTTCGTCACAACATTTATGGGGCACATGCAATAAACATTGAATTGACTCTTGAATATTTAAACTAAAAATACATAGATGAGAAACAATTGAGCAATCAAAAATTGGATGAAGTAGAATGATGAAGTACGAATCTAAGTATCAATAAATATAGAATTGCTGCTTAATAGAATGAAATGAATATCCAAGAGTCAACAAGACTTATGACTAGAACGAGAATCCTTATATTAATAGTGCCGTTTGATTAACACAGCATTACGTATTTCATAATTATATACAAATACTGTTTGATATATTGAAAGAAATGTCAAAACAACCAAATGACTTATCATTAGGATTACAGTTTCTTTATTACGGGTGCGTTTAAGTAAGAGTTCAAGTTCATGCCACTCCGTAATGTTTTATATGCTATTTTCCCTCTGAATTTGATATAATCTGTGGGGATTTGTTTCGAAATAAGAAAGAAAATGTTCTGCTCTAGAATTGAGCAATTCTTGGTTCAAATCAACTTGAAATAATTAATGACGAATGAACACATATAACTGTTTATATCGGAGCAGTTCTTGGTTCCAATCCAATAGTATCTAAAATAAAATTCAAAAAAAAATTACTTATTCCTCTTCTACTTTAAGCATTGAACTTTCCTCTTCATAAGGACGTGTATTCCTGATTAAAATTATGTTAACCGTACTTAAAAAGGAATCAATTTTAACTGCTTTTTTTTTAAATAAACCTAAAGCTTTCTATCTAGAATCATTCAAAATATCACATTTTCTTTCAAGTAATTTAATTTATTTTAAACATCACTCCTGTGGTATAAATTTTTGAATTGCCACTTCCTGCACAAGGATTATACAATACGTACGTTACTGTTATAACCGTGCTACTCATGTTTCAAAACCGTCCTTTCCTCCAATATCGATTAGTTTAAAAGCCACCAAGTTACGATATACATCTGTTCAACATAGTTATCATTTTAGAGTTTCAATAATAAAATTAATCAGCAACCCCATCCGCACTACGTCCTATAAAAGCCAAAAAAAGAGTCGTGACAACAACACGTAACACACATGCGTTGTTTGTATGAATGTGTGTGTACGTATGGATCACTCACCTAAGAGTTTATTGAAGGATATTGAGCTGAAACGACCTTCGGTCGTATTAACCTCAAATTCAAAACTCTCGCCCCCTTCGTAACAATAATGTTCGCCGACATTTTATTACTGCGACCACAACAGTTACCAACGCCTTCTCCGCTGCTACCACCGCCGCTGCCCGTTTTGTGTACTCGAGAGAAACCGACTCCAGCCAATAGGCGGATCTGGGCAATGGTGGCGGCGACTGGTGACGAGAGACAAGGAGGTGGGCAGCAGAAGACAGACGATAGCAAGAAGGCACGCGACTGCAGTTCTGGACACAGTTCGCGACGGCATATGGCACTCTACATGCGTGCAACGAGGCTACGTGACTTCGCGGCAGGTGGACCGCCTGTCTTTTAAACTGAGAACAAGGGATATCGACTGGAATTTCTTAATGTGTTTTTTATCCCAGTTATTATTTGTGTTGGATTTAATGTTGTTTTCTTTTTGAGAAATAAATAATTTGATTGTTGCTACGTGTACCTGTCTCAGACACTAACCGACTCCCCGCTCGTATAACTGGAGGTTCCTCTCGGCCCCGCAATAAATCCCTGAGATTGTATTTTGGCAGTATTTTCCAGAGAAATATGTTGTCAAGTCACAATATATTACGATCCACATCGCAATCAAGAAAGTTATATGAATCTATAAAACATTAAAACTACAGTTTGACATTGTAATAAATCAATCAATAACTTTAAATTCATATTTATATTCTTCGTCACGGATGTTTTTCATTGGTTGTGGATCAATAGTTAAAAAAGATCACCACATGATCATGTCACAAATAATTTATTCAATGTCATAATATGTCTTTGTAGTGTCCACTGTCACCCAGCGAAATACCGAAGGATAGAGGTTCCTTTTTAATATAACAATATATAAACGTTATTTAATATAGAAAAAAATCTTTCTTCTACTTTGTCTACGATATTAATGTCACACTAATAAAAAATACATCATTTATAAATATTTTTTATAAATGCAAATTTCACATTAGTCATATTTTAGACCACTTCTAAATATAATAATATTCTTTTCTCGTAAATCTGATACGTAAAACAAATCAACATGATATAATTCTCGAGAGCAGTGTTAAAC
The DNA here is from genome assembly GCA_002313205.1 of Laupala kohalensis. Lineage (NCBI taxonomy): Eukaryota > Metazoa > Arthropoda > Insecta > Orthoptera > Trigonidiidae > Laupala > Laupala kohalensis. Next base: position 55,089 of record NNCF01126184.1, read on the forward strand.
CTAAAATTTACTTTGAAAACTTTTAACATTCGGGTGTTTATTGCAACCGTCTTCAGGACCTGTTCCATTCTTCCAACTTCCAACTTTGTCAACAACTTGATGTTTATCTCATTATCTCATTAGTAAATGTTATTAAAAATAATACGGTTATATCTTTAGATTCCCAAGGTGCATTTGACGTAGTGGATGGGTCGTTATGTTTCGTGGCTTAAGATATTTAGAAAATAATGATACTATGCTGAGAAAAATAGGATTATATTTATCAAAACGATGTATTATGATGGATTTAAGTCGAGCAACAACAAAAATAGATAAGAGGATGTCCTGAAGTATCCGACAAAGGATTTTCACAGAAGAATGTTATAATAAACTACTGTTTTCATAGGAAAAAATAATATAGGCATTCCTGTTATAGCAAATGTTGTTGATGGTTATCTTTCATTATGTGTTGCTTTATTTTTCGTTACTATTGATATAGGCAATATCGTGAGATGCAATAATAACTATTCTATAAAAAAATACATAACACGAAAATTAAAGGAGAAAATCAAAGTAAATAATTATAAGTTTTAGATAACAAGTCTGTGTCAATTTGTAAATTCGAATTGTTTCTAATAAATTTTATATTTAAAATTTCGGAATAAATATGTTTAAAGTAATTTGATTCCCCATATATTATTGAAATTCTAATCGAATCTATCGAATGATCTTTGTCTAAACGTGTAATATGTCACAGTGTTTAAGTTTAGGAAAAGTGTAATTGGTTTATTCTCGTCATTATTTGAAAAGGAGAAACAGAATTAAAGTTTGTGGAATTTTCCATTCCTCCAGTTATAGGACAAATGTTTTTGTTTCCTTTGCTGTCTCTTTCTCTCTTTCTTTTCACTCACGACCGATTCTCGAGTACCTGGCGTCTCACGGACAAAGTGAAAATAATACCTCCATTATATACTAACCTCCATTATATCCATTACGTGCTAACAATTGTATATGCTTACTTAAAGAAAAACAAATAAATGTAAGAGACACTATATAAATTATTTGTGGAATACTCATAACAAATATGCATGAGATAGGTCTAAAAAATTGTCTATAATATACCTTGAAACGATAAAAAAAATTGCTGTGTTCGGCATTTCGCAATTTATATAACTCCAACAATTTATTTAATAACTGAAAACAGGCTGTGTTGCTGCGATCTCTATCACAGCAAGATAACGTCACCCTTTTTTAATTAAAAGGGAACTCAGGACTATTATTTCAAAAATTCGAGTAGTCCCTTATGAAGCATTATATTTCTTTGCCTCTTAACATTTGTAATTTAAATAATACAGGTACTTATTAACAATTTAAATGGAATATATCCATAATAGGCCAAGTACCCCCTTTCGTGTTATTTCACCCCTCCCTAAGTTTAATTGTATGGGAGGTCCAAACTTTGCGTCTTACGATTTAGGTTCTGCACCCTTTTGGGAAACCCAGACCCGCACTGCTCTTTACAACAAATTTCTCTAATTAAAAATCTCTATTTACCATGTCGTGTTAAATATTTAAATAAGCAATTAATTTTATTTTGTAGTCATCCAACATCGACGATTCCAATGTTCCCAGATACACTCCGCTAGCAGTGCAGTCGTCGCAAGGCTCAGTCCAATGACCAACAAGGATAGTGGGCCTCGCACCTGATCGACACGCAATGCGCTTGGAGCTCTCTTGCTTTTGATCTTGGGCAATGTTATTCCATTCAAGTCCATACGACGATGTTGCGAATTTAAATAATGCATATACAAGCCGGATTCTGTCACTCGCGTAACAAACTTCGCGAAAACGGATTTCACCTCGGACCCAATTCTTGAATAGTATGCAAGGAACCTGTGAAAAGAATTAATCGTGATAAATATAATTCGCAAACAATCAGAATATTTGTAAGCAACCAGAACCCGGTATTTCCGATTTGAAAAACAGCTACAAGATCTGTCCATTTAGTAAGGAAAATATATTTTTTTAGACAAGGTAAAGCATGAAACATACAAATTTTTAAAACTCTTGAAAATAGTTCCCTTGGGTATCTACATATTTTTTCTAACGACACTGCCCTGCACGGTACGTGTCTTTGGGAACCTCGTCAAGGACCTTCGTCACACCAGTTGGGATCTTTTGAATCGTCCTTAATCGGTTGTTTTTTTCAGACGCTTTTGCCGCCCAAAAATATGTCAGCCGGGGCAAGGTACGGACCAGGTAGGGACTGTGCGAGGGCTGCGGCAGTGTTGCAAAGTTCTTCTTGGCCAGGAACACCTGACCGCGTAGAGCAGTGTGGCTAAATGCGTCCAGATGGCGAAGATCTCCCTAATTCTCAATTGCTCCAGCACATCAGCGTAGTTTTATGAAGGTTTAATTTCCACCATCATCAGGACGCTCAATCGACGATCTGTGTTCAACCAATTTCGCACACGGGCCACTTTTGATTGACGAAGCACGTTCAGAGCGAGGTGCATCGGCAATGTCTTTCCGACCGATCATAAACATCTTCAACCTATTTGAAACTCAAGGATANAAGATCTCCCTAATTCTCAATCTATTCAGCACATCAGCGTAGTTTTCTGGAGGTTTAATTTCCACCATCATCAGGACGCTCAATCGACGATCCGTGTTCAACCAATTTCGCACACGGGCCACTTTTTTTTGACGAAGCACGTTCAGAGCGAGGTGCATCGGCAATGTCTTTCCGACCGATCATAAACATCTTCAACCTATTTGAAACTCAAGGATACGAAAGAACTGCGTCCCCGTAAGCCTTTTTAATTATTGTGTAGGTGTCAGCAAAATTTTTGGCAGAAAATGTATTGCGTACCGTTGTTCGAGCGAGTACTCCATTGCGCGTCGTGACACAGGTAGTAAACCGGAGTACACTTAAACACTGATCCCGACACACCCAGAGCTGGGAGCAGAGTAACCTTTTCAGTATTGCATAACTGCAGCAACCTCCCGCATAATTCAAAAGTCTGAACGCCCTACGACCTGTAAAAGCGCAGAAAAAGAATATTTGCCTTACTTACCGGACAGACATTGTATTTATTACATATCTTTATTTTAAACCTAAAAATCAATCAACATAGTTAATGCAGACTTTTTCGAGATTTGAGTCNCATGATTCAAAAGTCTGAACGCCCTACGACCTGTAAAAGCGCAGAAAAAGAATATTTGCCTTACTTACCAAACAGACATTGTATTTATTACATATATTTATTTTAAACCTAAAAATCAATCAACATAGTTAATGCAGACTTTTTCGAGATTTGAGTCCCACATTTTATTCATAATTTTATTTTAAGTTTAGAAATCTTCCTGAAGGATCATATTATTAAGAAAAATGAATTCTTGAAAAAATCAACTTGTATAATCTCTAGATGATATTAACTAAGATATTTTTATGGGTTAATTGTTTTTCGTTTTATTTTATTTAATTAAATCTCATTGCTCTGAGGATTTTACCCAGAGTCTACTTTTGGGGTTTAGCCTCACCAAGCTCATTGATGGGCTCTCACTCCAAGTTTCAAATATGGGTATACTCAAGTTATCGAGAGTTTAGGCAATAAAAAAAATATCTGACTCGAGTAGTGTTTCAGGGCAGCCACCACCAATATTTTAGAACTAAAACCCCACACTCGTTNGAGGATTTTACCCGCAGTCTACGTTTGGGGTTTAGCCTTACCAAGCTAATCGATGGGCTCTCCTACCAGGTTCCAAATGTGGGTATACTTAAATTATCGAGAGTATAGGCAATAAAAAAATGAAAATATCTGACTCGAGTAATGTTTCAGGGCAGCCACCACCAATATTTTAGAACTAAAATCCCACACTCGTTTAGACTTGCACTGCTTGTGATGGTTGTTTGATATTAAAATCATCGTTTAGAAGCACATACTGTTACGC
>NNCF01126186.1:0-36064 GCA_002313205.1 Laupala kohalensis
TCGATAGGATCAATTGATGTTTTTTCTTTAATTTCTGATAACTTATTCCAATATTCTTAAGCATTATTTCGAAGAAATCACCGATTTTCAAGTCCATGAAAGCTATCTTATACCTCTTTGGCAATGCCACAATTCATCTGTATAGTCGCGACACGGTAGTTAAGGCGATTTGGATTGTTTTCACATATGACCTTTCACGTCTTTGCAACAGTATTAATCCCATGCCACCGATACTTTGCACAGTATACCATAATAATTTTTTTCTTACCTGAGTATCCACAGTTATTTGTACGTTTTTATTTGCANGTGCTGACCAAGTTCTTCAGGGTCACATACTCTGAAAAAAAAAATCAAAATATTTTTTTATTTCATCACTATCTCCTTACAGTTATGAAAAGCGTGCAACTTACTTTGTTTTCCAAACACGAGAATTAATGTCTCTAAAACGCGTCACGCATCTGGTAGGGGAATCCGTCAGTCTCTAGTCGAAGTATCCACGGTTTCCACAAAGTCTCTGCAATGCACAACTGAACGTCCACATGCGTCTATTGGTATCAAAATTTAAAAGAAATATTTTTTTTTCTAATCCTGGAATCGTAAAGCGTGCTTACTTTCGAAGTGGATCGTATGTATAAAAAATGCTTGGCTATCTATGACTCAAAGTTATGACATTCACTTTGTGACGTTACGCCATGCTGCCTAACTCCCTTTTCCACAGAATGGTATTTATTTGGAGTAAATTTTCAATGTTTAATAGAAAAATGATCACTTCATTCTCCGGGATTTATTAATAACTTTATTAATGTATTTAAATAGACGCGGTGATCGTATTCTTAGAAACAATAATTCACCTAGAAGTAAGAGAGAAAGAATACAGTTTTGATGATTTGCTCATGAATTGTCAATTTATGAATATTGAACTGTTTTGCACTTCCAATATTGTTGATTTAGTTTTTGTTGACTATTAAGTCTATATAGTTCATTTAAATTAGTTCACTAATATTTAAACTGATTATTAGTATATCATCAGTTTAAATATTAGTATTATAATTATATATAATAGTACTATTATAATATACGAGTATAACTAAAATTACAATTATAACTAGTTATAAATTTTAAAACTTATATAAAGTTATACCTAGAAGGGCATTCTCGGACCTGTACTTCGTTTGTTGTATGTCAATTACATGTCATCTTCCACATCATATTGCAAATTTGCTCTTTTTGCTCATGACACTAATTTACTACGTAATCACGCAAACACTCAACCTCTAACCTCTAACCAGGTTTCTCTTTCCTTAAACGGAACACAATTAAAAACTTTTACTAATACAAAGTTTTTAGGTCTCCCATATTCAAGACACACTCAAATGGAATTGTAAAGATGACAATATAATTCTAAATGAAGTAAATTGTATTACGCATTAGGAATTTTAGTTAATATTGTTAGTCCATATATTTCCCGTTGCGTATATTTTGCAAATGTTTACTCCCATTTACATACAACATGGCGTTATCTACTGGGGCAATTCCGGGTAGAGCGTCCAGAGACTCTTTCGGAATTCAGAAGAATATTGTTCGGATATTTTGTAAATCTCACCCCCGAAATTCTTGTGAACCTTTATTTAACGAATTAAATGTTTTAACACTTCCCTGCATTCATATATATCTTGTTTACGAAAACAATATTCGCAGTAGGAAAAATATTTATCGTCCTAGAGTGTCAACCGCTCTTTGCCAAAATGAGCCGTATCATTCGGGAATCGTTCTATATCATTCTTTGTCCAAAAATATAAAATATATTACTAACTTCAATCTCTCTAAATCCGCGGTTAAAAGATTTCTACTTCACCAGTGATTCTTCAACGTAAAAGAATTTATTGATTTTAATAAAAATTAAACCACTCTTGTACTAAATCATTGTTGTAGTACTTTCAAAATATCTGATAACAATTTCAAAACTATTTTCCTACATGCCTGTATTGTGTCTTATTATTCATATACATTTTGTTTTATACGTACTGAACCTTGGCACAGTGGTGTACATTAATTCTGTTGCCCCATCCTGGCTCGGGTTTTTGTGCAGTTTTCCTTCGGGTAGAGGTTGATTTCTACTCGCTAGGCTTTTGAGTAGGGGCGGCATCTATTGAAATAATTATTCGCGAATCTATTGTTATTTAATAGCTACGATTTATCAACAATACTTTGGAAATAGTCTATAGTTTGATAATAATACGTACTTGTGAAATGATGTTTTCGTGTTTCATTGAATACAAATCTGTTGGTATTATGTTAATACTATAACTCGTGTCGAAATATTTTTATTGTTACTAGTGTTTTGAAATGTTAAAACCACTTCTGTCCTTGCTTTTATTGTCCTCCATGTGGCCATAAGCAGTTTGTAACTGCTTTTTTTGAGAATTAGTTGATTTATTAGATCATATGTAAAAATATTAAAATTTGGGACGGAGAATGATAAACAATGCAAACACTTCTTGAGGAAGTTGTGAGTTAAAAAAGTACTAAATAATAATAAAAGTAATAATTTGACAAACTTGTATGCTAATGCAGTAGTTAACATTGAATAGGGCATTTTCAATGGCCTTCTGTACGAATTGCTGCCTTGTGTGCGTGTCTGTGGAACTAAGGCCCGTATTAAGAAACATGACAGGTGATACTGTCGTGAGATACGATCCCGTTCAAGAAACGATTCCTAAGATTAGTTTTGGGAGTTGTTACGTCACACACTTAAGTCTCTTTTCAGTGCAGCGTAACTTTTGAAACAAGTCTTGAGACTCCTTTTGAGATGTGATTTTTGTGTCTTCAAACACGCTTGGAGCCAGTTTCCTTGTTTAGAAAACGTATCACAAGAAAGCGTTCAATTTTGCGCTGTTCAATAGACGAATAAGGAGGTCTTGCTACGACCGTGGCATGACGAAAGAGCACTTTGGATACGATTCCTAAGACCGTGTCCCGCGTGGACGACAATCGCGAGTGACAACTTCAAGCGACAAGATGCAAACAAATTTGAAGTTACACTACAGTCCTGAGTAAGCGACAGTGTCACTGTAGCGCTACAAGCGCGACATTCGACGACGCTTGAACTTCATACTTGCTTGAGACTTGCCGAGCGTCAGACGCTACATTTCACACGATCTACTTGATCATACTAGAGATTATCGTTTGTAGACAATAAAATGTTGTATCATCGAGTAGGTCTTGACTCGACTGACGCTACTACGTTTTATAGATTAGCTCATGTAGTATCGATGTAATTACGGTTTTGTGCAAGTTAAAATTCTTTTGGGTTTTGCAAAGTAGTACATTTTTTGTTAATCTCATATACAAGGAATAAAAAAGTACAAATTTACATTCTGGTCTATTCAAAAACGTTTTGGGACTCAAAAACAATTGCGAGTACAAATGTTAAAATTCAATGTAAATAAGATGGTATTTTCTGATAAACATACTGTGTTATCATAGCATCTTTTCCTCAGAACCACGTATTTCGCTATAAATCCGTTTTGTCACATAATTTCACGTATTGTTTGCGGTGTGGCGCCATATTGCTTAAAAAGTCGGCCGATCGCGAGCGCCCACGCAGGTCACGCAATCCTGGCGACGCGACCACAGACGAAGGACGCGACGTACATTTCTGTCTCTTGAAGTTTGTTACCTACTCAGGACACATCCTAACCTACAAACCTTTGCAGTTAGAAAATTATAAGGTAAAAATCGTTTTGGTTGCGATGTTAATAAGTAAAAATGGATTCATTAAAACGCTAAATGATAAAAAGAATGTTAAGATGAGCCTAAATATATATTTTTGTTTGTGTTTGAAAGTTCTACTGATTGTGTTTTAATCGTATTGTGGAAATTTGCTTCGTAAGTTGTCATGTGCTTTATGAGTGTTCGTATATTGATATTGAGATCATCTAATTTTACTACTTTACCATCTTCTTGTAAGTTACTTAATTTTAAAATAGTTCATATGGGAATATCAGGTAAATACTTATGTCGAATTATGTGCATATTTAAATTCGCTTTCAAGACTTCAATATTCTGGACGGCAAGAAACTCAATATCGATGTGAAACTTGAGAAGGGTCATTCTTTGTAATTGCTATCTGCAAGGTGGATTTGTTCCGATTGAATTTCCTGATAAGAAGGTTACGAAGGGTACATCAATAGAGTGAAGCCATAGGAATGAGTATTGACACTTATGTTAATTCAAGTATAAATATTTCAGATTATATCAGAAGTTAATGTCTGATAAATAAAGAGGATCATTGGTGTATTATTATGAAGTTATTTATGTGCTGAACTGTGAAACGTTAACCTTACTTTCAGGATGTCAGTTGTAGTATGTGGANGTCTGATAAATAAAGAAGATCATTGGTGTATTATTATGAAGTTATTTATGTGCTGAACTGTGAAACGTTAACCTTACTTTCAGGATGTCAGTTGTAGTATGTGGAGATAGAATGTGATATAAAGGATTTCAAGGTCTTCATTATGTGTGATAGGTTTTTAAAACAATATTTCATTTATTTGGAAAATAAACCAATACATGTCCGTATTTATTAAACAGTATACATTACGAATGTTTAGAAATATCATCTTTCTCTTACTCATTCAAGACCATTATTGTGGGGTAATTTTGTGCAGAAGAAAAGCGTAGTTTATTTCAAGTTTGTGTCATGTGAGTGGTTTCCCATGAGCTTTTTCACTTTTTAAATTTTTCTATCGATAAAAGACATGTTAATAGTTCTTTTGTAAAACGTTTGTCGAGTGATAACTCCATTTTGAGCTCAATTGCTGTCCATTAATTAATCAGCTTTAGTTATGTTCCAGATGTGAATAATTCATCACATGTTATCTTATATAACAATTAATTACTTGCTACTATTTTAAGATGGGGTACATATTTATTGCTAACTTACAGCATTTTATACCAATTGAAAGATTGTTTTATCGTGAGGTAAGTTCATAAAACAAATGCGTCATTTTCAATTTTTGACTTGAAGAGAACGTTTATAGAAAACAACTATTGTATATGTATTTATATTTTGTGTGTGTGTTTTAGGCCTTGTGTATTTATATTATGCTAGGGGAAACGAAATTTAATATTAATAAATAATCAAGTTTCGAAAAAAAAATGCTAGTGAATTCCTTTCATAATTATTTTGGAGTATTTACAGCACTGTCCCAGTGATACCAATATTAATAGACCCGAGGGAATTAGAAAACACTCTCATTTCATTTCTTTCTGATCGAAAAAACACGCATAATCATTCCTTTATTTTTGTGTTGTTGTTATCAGAATGAAATTAAATATTCTAGAAACGTTATGTATGTGACACAATGATGATACATATTTATATATTTTATTATTATGAAACCAACTGGAATAATAAGAGCTCACTATTGCGCTTAAAACATATTTTTAAACACAGCTCCCGGCAGTAATAAAATATATAATTTATTGACATATCACATATTTTTATTACTGATTAGTGGAAATATATTCATTGTAAATTATTTTTCTATAGTATTGTTTATTTATGTAGTTTGCTTATGCAATTCATTAATTAATTTTTTCATGAACTACTTTCACCTGATGATAGATATACGCAATCAAAACGTGTAAAGTATCATTTTATATACCCTCGTTGAAAGTCGTCTTCCGAGGACCATCAGTTATGAAGGCTGTTATGTTTTGCGGATCCCTGCTCGACGACGCTTAGCGATGCTGAAGTATTTGTTATTGAACTAGGGTTCTGAGCAGCTGTCAGCTGCCATGATAACTAGAGATATGTAAAAATCTTCATGAGATCATAAAATGAGAAATAAATATAGATATATAAAATTAGAATGAGATCAGACTGTTCGTTTTGATTCTTATTTGAGCTTTATTTAATATAAATGATGTTTGATGTTATATGAATTTTAAAAAATAAGTGAATTATAAATTAATAAAATAAATATAAAATTTTTTAATATAAAACCCATATTTCAATACTCATAGATCACTTTTACTTTCTCATATACGTAGTATATAGAAAGTTTTGTAATCGTGAACAAATTCGAGAGCGAAATTTCAACGGATATATTTAATGACGATTGACTATTTAAGCGATGTCTGCTGGTATTTCCTGTTTTACTTATTTTCTATCCGTGTAAAGAAATGTATATGTGTATTTAATCCCGTTTATGGTAAAATTTCAGTGCCCTTTCACTAGACCCCGTTTTCTTAGAGACATGAAACTAATGACTCTGGTAGATGTCTAAACAAGGCGCAGAAGTTTCATGCACTCGTGTCTTGCAGGAAAATTTTTTAAAAATTTAAATTTAAAAAATTAACACCCAAGGAAAACCATTCATATGATCTGATTATTTTTATGTTGCACGATGAAATATTAATGTTTAAAAATATTCAATATTTATATTTCAACAGAAAATGAAAAAGACCGGATTTTCTCGTATTACGGGTACCACGAACTAAATTGTTCTCTTTCTCAGTACACAGATACCAATTATCTCATTATTTAGTGTTATCCACTGGAATTATTTTTTTAAATGTAGATACAAAAATTTTACATCTTGTTTTGAAGAAACGGGCTTCCGTATATTTGATTAGATATGTTCATATTTAAATCTAAAATAGTAAAATATAAACCTTACGACCTTGTTTGAACAATTCTAAATATTTATTGTGATTTTTTCTCGGCACTAGGTTTTAACCTTTTTTTCTTGCTTGTTAACAATCTGCTAGTTAGCTACTGAACACGATGACATCGAGAAAATTTACGAGCAGCTAGTATCCTGTTTCTATCTTGTTTTGTGACAGTGTTGGGTTCTCCTAGCGTCTTCATTTCTCTTGTCATATATCCGGATTAAAGTATTCTAAAACTGTATTCATCTGCTTATTACACTTACTTTTAAAATAATTTTCTTGGAACATTGAATAGTAGTGTTGTATGAGTCATCAGAGAAAAATTTTATTAGCACACGAAACGTTGAGGAGTTAACTCCATTCACGTAGACAAAATTCCCACTACTCGTAGTAACTGTGTATAAAATGGATTCAAAGTTTGGAGCTAATTTTGATAAGTTAGTAAAATGAAGCATTATTTGGTCTTGATACGGAATAAACTTCAGATAAACATCAGACAACTTCAAGAGCACGAACAACGACAATTATTTGGTACTGCTAATTTTGGTGCGAAGAACGAGTGTAATTGGCTCATCCATTAACAAAGAACCCCTGCATCCAGAATGACGAACAAATGAACAAAAAAGTTTTTCAGTGTTGTAGAATCATTAAGCACCTAATATATTCGCCGAATATAAAGGATTATAAAGTAATTGTTGACTTTAAGACAGCTTTATTAAGAGGTAAACACTATCTCTAATGCAAATTCGTACTCGTAAGATGAACTGTTGGGTTGAATCCACGCTACACCTTGTATTACATAAAATTAGAAAGTGTCTCTGCTCTATCCAATTCGTCAACAAAGCATACAAATTCGAAAGTACAGCAATCTGTGAAGAAGGGATGAAATTTTCTACACCATAACCAAATTACTTGAACTGATTATGTTACGAAAGAAAGTTGGACTTTAAAATCATTTTACTCGCGTGAACTAATTTTAAAGACGTATATAAATAAATAGAAAAGCATAATGACTTCGTGGAAAAGAAGACGCATTCTCTGTTATGGCATTATTCTTTTACTGTCCTCTTTATACTTCAAATAAATACTTTGTATTTTTTATTCAATTTTTTAAAATCTTAGTGTCAAAATGAATTCTTACGTTTAGGCAATATGTTTATTAACTAGGCTGACGTTTCGACAGCGAAAACTATCTTCGTCAGGGCTTAGTTGATTCTCAATTGTTGATCCTTAAATAAGGAATTAATAGCGTTCACTGTCGAAACGTCAGCTTAGTTAAAAAACATATTGCCTGAATGCAAGAAATTGTTTTTACACAATGGCAAAGAACATCCCAATCATTTTAATGTTTTGCATTGGACTCATCGATTTTAACAGAACAAACAAAAAGGGACAAAGGATGATTGAGTGTTATTAATTTACAATGAATATGATGAGTTTTGAATATCGGGTATAATAAAAAAATTTCCAGAGCCTCTTTTTTATTGATAATTGTTTTGCTCTATACGAATTACGAAATACCATTTCTGTTTTGTTTTGTATGATCGATGCATTTATTTCATAAAATATCGACTGCATATTGTTACCTTTGTGTATTCATGTCAAACTCGCCATGAAAATAGTTCGTCTTGAGTGCCACTGCAGCGCCAGCTTCTACAGACACAAGCGTCGCGCGTGTTGCCTAACTCGGTCGCGCAGGGGCTCGGTCACCCTGCGCTGTGGAAGACGCGACCTGGGGTCGTCGATGGGACGGCTCACTGTTCCTTCGTCGCGCTCTCTCTGGAGTAGCAGCCATACACACGCCCGGGGCACACTTGGCGCGCGAGCGGTTATTTATATCTTACCCTCACTGACGTCAGGTGGGGAGTGGAAGGCGGGGAAAGAGAGAGCGCCAGGGCGGGGCCTAGGTCTTGGAGGCCGTCCGTGTCCCCGCCCCTGCCCCCAAGAGCTGAAACCATGCGCCGCCGCGCTGCCGAGGATGGCTACGGAGGAGGCAGAAGCAACGTCTCAAGACGCGGAGCGGCGGCGTCTCGATTGATCGCGCCAAGCATCGATCCACGAGGCGGTGGACGAGCGTTGGGAGGGGCGGAGGGCAGGCCGGGGCAGGGGTGAGGCAGGGCGGGGCGGAGGTGTTTCGCCCGGGTGCCGACGAGGTGAAACACAAGGAGGTGGAGATGCTGCGCCAAGCGACGACGCGGTCGACGGAATCTCTTAGGAATTCCCGCACTCCGTTCAAAGATGCTGGAAAGAAAGGAACTCTCCAGTTGTCAACTAAGTGAAAGAGAAACGAAATACAAAGAGTGCTTGTCGGCACCACTACACGCTGTAAGTTTCTTAGGAGCACAATGAACAACTTAATTAAACAATAAAATTATTTTTTGTGCGAAGACCTCCATATAACCACGCGAAAGATCATTACCAGGTTCATCATCAAGAAAGCATCAATTCCATTAAAGTACCCAAAAGAAAACAGGAGAATACGTGTTAGAATGAACCTACAGTAAAATGTACGTGTACTCATTAAATAAAGTGAACATTTTTGTCATATTTACGGAAGACTAGGTTTATTTTGCGTAGTTTTTAATTTTTCTCTCTGAAACTGTCAATTTGGGGTACTCTGCTGACAGCTGAAATCCTTGGCTATAAAATATAGTAGGAACCTTTATTTTATAAAGTATTTAGAAACCATACTAATTCCATGCTTGGCGTACGTATTGTGATTGGTTTGAGAGTAAGTTGACCGAACACAATATGATTCGCATGAATCGATGAAACAGAAGTTAAGCATTAATATGAAATAAGAAGAGCGTCACACACATATGAAACACAACATTGAATATACATAAGGAGGGGAAAGTTATTGCTTGAAATCAATATTAAATGTTGACCAATGTTTACTTTGACAATTGACAACAGTTTTCGTAATGTTTTATTTTCATATCTATGAGTCGGATGAAACCTCGCAATTCTACGTCTGCAAATACGGAATTCTGTTGCAAAAGCGAAAATTGCATGATAATTATTGATTTCTAAATTAATTTGTATTAAAATTTTGACGTATGATTGCATGATAGTTTTCATAATTGTGTTGCAAGATTAAGATGAAAAACAAACTTGTAATTTTGATTATTATTATTATTCCATTCATAGTCTTCACATTTAATACAGAGTAAAAAAGTAAATTAAACTCAACCAGTTATACATTCTCTTCCGATCCCTAGGCCACGTACAGCCACAGGGCTGCATGTCGCTCACCTACTTAACGTAGAGGATCACCGCATGACAGCGCAACCGGAGGCATCCGTCTGCGGGTAACGTGTGAGCAGACATACCGCACTGTAGAGCAGGGACTGATACGGGGTAGAGGCGCGCGCCGGGGCGCCAGGCCTAGAGATTAAGGCGCTTTACGCCAGAATTTACGTTGCACGCTGACCTGTAGCTACTCTGTCTGCCGGCCGATACATCACCGTCGCCAGCGACGTTCACCCGCACCCCCGCTTGCTACCGCCACCGTCGCCAACCCCCGTCTCCGTTCCCGCCGCCGCAGAGGGATTACCCCGACGTACCGCATGAGCCCGCCGCGTCGTGGTTCAGCCACGCCCGCTGCTCTGCCTTATTTTAAAATGGGGATGGACAGAGATACAAGGAGATTACATTCGGAGTATATTAAGAGAATTCCTCCCTTAGATTTTTCTTGAAATCCTTGGACTTTAAAACGTGCTACGTCTTCGGAAGACTTTAAAAAAAAATATTTTTGCTTCAAAACTCAAACCCCAAATTTCATTCATTTAGGATTTGCTTTTATGCACTACAAAATAAGTAATACTAATTTTCACGTTGGGGGATATTAAATATCATTGAATAATGCTTTGCTATATTTCTTAAGTTTGCAGTTCCAAAGACTCGTATGGACCATCTGGAGGTGTAGCTAGGCACCTCTAGACTCGCCAATGATACAGTTATTCTAGGGATATAAATGGTGATAAGGGTGAAAGTATCACTATGGTCGTTTCCCGTTGTCTTCCACGGGTGTAATACATGATGAAAACACACACATCTTACCCGGGATTCGAATCCAGAACCTTGCGCTTCAGGGCAGATTTCCGTCAGAATGAGACTTCAGGTCGGCATGTCGCTACGATAAAGTTAATCAATTGTGATCACTCATGCAAAGCGTGCCCTTTGTAAACAACTAATGTTTGATGTATAAGTGATAGTCGCCAGCTTTTCGCGAATCTCTCGCACAAAGTTGGTGGTGATACGAGTAGAGTTCATTATTCCAGCGAATTCTAAGAGATGCTCGTGTTAAGCGTGGACTATATTGTGCCCGATTCGTTAATGTGTACAGTGTTCACAAAGTTTGTATGTACGCACGAGCGAACTCCGCGAACAGATGGAAAAATAAACACGACTACTCCACAGGCTCGGAGATCGCACAGATTGAAGGAAGCGGTCGCTTTTTTCTTCAAGTTTCGACCATCACATGAGTCTTACATAATTTTTATTACATTCAGTTGAGTAATGGGCCACACTTATTTACTCTCATCACAGCCAGGTACGATTTTCTCTTTAGAAAAAAAAAATAATGAAGTCACTGAGGTTAAGAAATTCGCGGGAAATAGGGTCACCCGAGGTTCATTGCGTCCTCTTTTTCCAAGAGTGGTTCGAAAGCGACCCGAATGCCTTGCAAATTTTTCGCAACCCACTATGCACGCAAGAGTGTTCGAACTCGAACGTGTTTATGAATTATAGAAGTGAACACTGTTCATGAATAATAAACACACGAAACATAAAAGCTTCTTATCCATTGTTTTAGGAGATATTTCGTTATTCAAATAAATATGAATGTGTGCTAAGATAATGAGAATGAAATATGTTATTTCACTTGGCCTGTTTCTCTAAAAGTAGAAAAAAAATTTCGAGATAAAATTTTGTAAATACATTTCATTAGCATGTTTTGCCGTATTGAATAGTACTTGTTATTGTAGTATTTCAAACGCTATGTCGATAAACATGTTATTATCGTATGAAGATTGTAATGAAAATTATACCAAGATGTTTCAAGGAAATATTTTGTAAAAAGTATTTAAGTTGAAAATCGTAGAAAATATCCATATAGTTGTATTCTTGTCTTAGATATGATAAAAGTGAGTAATTAACGTGAATTAAGTAACACAAATAAAATAGTATGATAAATTCGCTAGTCTTATGTTCCTTTTAATAACCCCTTCTTCCAAATAATAATTTGTTTAGAATTCGCATTCTGAAGATTTTCCAGAAGTCGCAGCAGGGGAAGAAAGTTTAAGAAGGATTTCAAATCTCGCCTCATGCCGGCGGTCGTGCTATCATAAGCCGAAGGTGGCACTTCCAAACAGACGCTCTTGATTGGATTATTGTTTCTGTGGAGTCTTCGCAGCGGGCGGGAGAGTGCCGACGGCAGTAGCAGGGTTGAGGTGCTTCAAAGAAGTCGTACAATGTGGTCTGGAGATTGCGGCTGCGTAGAGAAGTTTCTCGCAGAGTAGCTTATTCCCAAGCGCCTCCTCGTGCGGCGACCGGGACCTGATTTCTCTACGCTGCACCCTTTTATTTTTATCTCCTCTTACAATATTTTCCTATAAAAATTCTGGTTTGATATTTCTACTATGAATCTCTACATGTTAGATTCTCTTTCAGTTGTTATATTGGTTTGCTCTAATGGTTTATTCCCTCACTAACTTGCAATCATCCATACTACTATTTGGCGTGTTAATGAGTAGTTCTCATTTTCTTCGCAATTTTCCTCAGATATGGGTGTGATATCTGCCTGCTGCTTTTTTCTCAAGCACATTGGTCTCCAAGATCCATATGATCGTGGAATTCAAAGTCTCCGTGAGTTGTTCAGAAATTTCTTTGCAAGTTCCGAGAGTTCACACAAATTATCCTTTTTTTAGTTTCCTTGTTTCCTCTTACCCTCTTCTCTCTCTCTCTCTCTCTCTTATTATCCCCATCCTCTATCTTCAGCATTCTCCACCTACTCAGAAGCACCTCTTATCCACCTCTTCTTTTCTCTCCCTTTCAGTCACCGAGCATCCCGCTCCGTCGGAATTCTACGAGGGCGTCTTTGTCTAACATTCTTATAGCGAGCGGCTGGATTCAATTTCCAGCGGATTATTCTAAAACGCGCGGCCCACCGAGATAGCGCGCTCGCCGAGACGCGGTCGGGTGCCGTCTCTTGAGCCGACGCTGATCGGATTAAAACTGCGACGCGACTTCCGCTTGAGGGCGGAAGGGCGGGTGGGCGGAGCAAAAGGCGTCCCCACGCGAGCGACCGTCCTCATCCCCGTCCCTTTCGAGAGGAAAGAGTTCGCGCGAAACAGTCGTCTTGGAGGGGCCAAGGAGAAAGAGCGGATTTCAGAGACTAAGAAGTGGGATTGCACGACATTGTGACGAGTTGAATCGAAACGCTTTGACGTTTTGAGCTGAGAATCTACCAATTTGTTTCGAAGAACGGATGGTGGAAGGTGATTGCGTTCGTTTTGTGTAGAGGATCACGAGTTCTGGGTTGATCGGTTTTTAGTTCCGTATCAGCCAAGCTTTTACAACCTCGCAAAAACATATTTTTCAAATTATTTTCATGTATTTGTAAAAATATATTTCTCCTCATTAAAAGTGGCTCGTTGCGACTGCAACGGTTTCTGCTCCAACCACGGACTAATCAGTTCCACTTGCAACGGTCTGGCGGCAACTTTGGTGAAACGGTGCTGCACTTGGAATCGTTTCGCTGCCACATTCTTGCAACGGAGCTAACAGTTCCACTTGGAACCGCGACCAGTTGTTGCGACAGCGATGCCGTGGCATCCACGTGTGTATGCAGAGTTCAGCCACACATTAAATTCTGAATAAAAATGTGTGTATAGTCATGTATTTCATACTACTGCACACGTTTTCCGATAAACAAGATACATTCAAAACTTCAATCTATGACTACACTTGGAGAAAAACACACACTCGTTGCAATTCGCTGCAACGTTGTAACGTTAAAATGTAAAGAAAGAAACGCTCATTATCATGAACACAAGATTCATTGCAACGAAACTGTTTAGTGAAACTGCTTCACAGCTGCCCCTGTTATTATTATTATTATTATTATTATTATCACAGAGGCTTTAGGGCTCTTCAATACATAGGTTATTACGACTTTGTATCAAATAATATATCACAGAAGACACGTCAGACACGTCAGAATACGCTCTTATCGCGCTACGTACTATAAATAAAATACGAAAGAAAAAAACGATAAACCATCTCTCGATTTTGCACCAGTGCCTGCGGGAAGGCTACCCACCGGAAGTCAGGCGCACTGTGCGCCTGTCGAAGCGGAGATGACGTGAAGCGGTTATTTCGCAGGTGGCTAAATCTGGTTTTTGCAGATAACATTCAGACCAATGCAGGAGTAAAAAAAAGGACGCTTACGCCCCGAGAGAAGGTAAAGAAGACATGACGTTTAGATCTCTGTTCGCATAAGTTTTAACTCAAGGAAGAAATAGATTTATTTACTGAAGACATGGGAGTAGGGTTATTATTATTTTAAGTTAAATTGTTGGGATTTGTTTGATTTAAAGTTGATTGATAACTGTTTAAATTTTCTCAATTGAAATATTTACTAAATAAAATGCGAAATCCATTAATTATCTGCAGTTAATGAGGCAAATTCTCTATTTTTAATATTCATATGGAATAGAGCCTTTTTTAAAATTTTATTCCCTGTCTCTTCTGGATTGTAATATTTTAATATACCATTGTTTTCATAATCAAAATTCATTGATATATTGATAATTTACTACATGTTCTTAATTCATATTTCAAATATACTCTAATTTAAATGTATATTGCATGTGTAATAACATGGCTAATTCTTACTTGAAAGTATCTGCATAGTTTTAATGTTATTGGAAATATTCGGTTCCATTTTTCATTTTCAAGATAGTATTTCAGTAGAATATCGGCAGGTATTTTAATTTTATCTCCAAGCTGCCTGCCAAAGGCGAAAGCTTTTCCACAAATCAACACCTGAGCAGTCGCAACTCGAGTGGATTCGAAATCTCACAGTGGAGCGGAGAGTGAGGGACAAGCTGGTTGCTATGAGCACTCCATTTCCTCTTTCTCGTATAGGGGATAGGATGCGATCCTTGTGGTACGCCAACACTTCCGAATATAGCGTACACCTATTCCCCTCTCGCCTCCTCTCTAGCAGCACTCCCACTCCACTCCATCTTCCTCTTTGCCCACCACCACCTCAGTAGTTTCTCACCTTCGACTCACTCCTCTTGCAGTGTTTACTAGTGATTTCAGCTCTTTCTCCCTCTGTCTACTGCGTATCACCGTCTATCACCACTCCCCACCCTCATCACCATTGGTCCCTTCGAACCTCTCCACCCCTTCATGCGATGTCGATTTGTTTGCGACGTTCGTTAGGCTCCGGAAATGAACGAGCGCCCCGGCAAAATTCCATTACTTGGTGTGCGGTCGGATATTGAAAAGTGCGATGACGTCTGCCTTTCGGGCCTCAGGGTTCGTCTGCCACGCCCCCTCTTCTTGCTCCTCATCTCGCGCCCAAGCACATCCAGCAATGCTTTTGACACTGTCCCCGCCACCATAATCGTTCCATTTGTATTACCAGCGCCCTGAGACGGGCAACATGAGCTAAGGACGGAATGCTGTGAACTTTCGAATGCTTTCGAAATTCAGAGCAACAATAAGAAAATTGCAGGGCACAGTTCAAATAAATGCTTCATTAGAATCAGAATTCTTGTTACATAAATGATTTCTCCTTTAAACTCTAGGAAGCTTTTAGTGGACCAAAAGAACACAATATTTTTAGAAAATCATATGCATGATGTTAGTGTTTCGCGTGAGAGTAAATAGAAATTTAAAAAAATAATCAAAGTTTTTGGATTTAGAACTTAATTATTTTATCACAATTTTGTAATTTCATTTTATTATAACTGCAGATGATTGCTCCAGAAGAAAAGATCAAAGAATTTTCTTTCTATAGAGCGTATGGCTTTTCAATACTGCTGCGTTTTCCAATTATTATATGGGTAGGATTTGATTTAGTCTCACCAAATAGTGAATATCTTAATACGTAATAATATCTTTTAAAAAATATCTTAATAAGAAACAATTTGTAATATCTCGTGAAAAAAATCTAATGAAATATATATGTGAAGTAAAATATATATTTAAATTAATAACATAAAATAAAAATAAAAATTATTAAAGAATAATCATCTCTTAACAAAATCCCCAATAAAAATTTGAGAAAAGATTGTTGACTATATCTCTGTAAATAACATCTCAGAGACAATAGAAGATTATTTACTTAGTGTTTATAATCCATAATGATAATAGATAATAACAGATTATTTGAAGAGCATATTTCCATTGTAGTATTTGTAAATGGGAAATGTAGCGTACTATTGAAGCTTATCTACAAGGAGCGATAGGAGGTAGGAGTTGGTAGGCCATTGTTAGTAAGTGGGCAGGTTAGCTGGGTTAATGGATTGATTAGTAACAGAGTCATTGATACTAGCAGGAAGCGGATAGAGGAAGGAGGGTTCGCTTTTCAGGAGTCACAGCTTTATGAACTGGGACATTCATGTGAAAAGCTATAAATTGTTCTGGCTCCACCGGGAATTGAACCCGGGTAACTTGGTGATGAGCTAGAGCGCTACCACCTGAATCACCAGAGGTGCGAAGAGCATATTGCAAAAATAGTAAACTTATGTAATTCATTATTGTGATAACAGAGATGAAACGGTGTTTTAGTTGTTAGCTAACGTTAACCAAAGAGTAAAATGAATGAGAAGTGCAACATAAGATAGTTCGTGTAGCCTGATTAAACTTTAATCTATGACATGGGGAAGATTCCTCCATTAAAATGAAAATTTTCTTTTGCTGAGATAACGTAAACTTTTAGGAACTTATAAAACTTAATTCTTATGAATTGAGACTTATATATGTGAACCGAAGAATATCATCACCGTGAAAATTTACTAAAAGTTTTTTTTAATTTAATAAATATTTGTACGTGTAAATTTTTTGAAACAGTTCTTTTAATAATAATTGAATTTAGTAAATCTAAAAGTCGACCTGATCTGTTACTTTTCTAATGTAATTTCTTATGATTCAAATATGGACTTACTATTTTCAAATTCTATACGAATAAATATCACTCTTGTTACCTTGCCCTCTACTAATTATTATTTCAACTTAATGAATATATTCATTGTTTCCTGTGTTAAAAATATAATTTCACGATACCGTGAAATGAAGTGCGTCTAGAAATATGGTAGTTTCCTATTTCAGTGAAAATAACGTAATGTGTTTTGCTAATGCATTGTATTATCTTTTGAGAGCATTTGAATGATTAAATACATTTCTGGCTTTTGTCACATTTGAAAACATTTTTGTCTCATTCCGTAGGTGAAGTCGTGAGGTGGAGTTGGTTCTCATCTGCTCATCCTCCTCGTCACTCCTCTTACGCAGGAACTCGATCTGTCTCTGTTGCAGGTGGAGAGAGAAGGTACGAGAGGAGAAGGGCTAGAATGGGTTTCGCTGCAGGAGATGCGGTGGCGATCGCCCGTTTGATGTATGCCGCGCGGGGGCTGGGACGCAGCCACCGGAAATGAGGTGCGGATTTGCACGGGGGCTCTGACTGACAGCTCAGCAGATAGCGCGGTAGGCGCGCCTACAGAACCGGGTTCCACTCAGGGGAAGGGGATGTCGGCACACGGTCGCTATTGATACTCCTGCGTTCACCGCTTCTGATCCTCGTCTCTAGTCCCCGTAGCCAGTTCTCAGCACCAATCATAGTCAATTTTCATATCTAGTCTTTCCATTTTCATTAAATTATAATTAAATACCATCTATTTATACTCTACTCTTTCCTAATGTCTTCTCAATGGCTCTCATACTAGTTCCACCTCCAGCATGAAACGAAGTTACCGCTTTGTGAAGTTTAAAAGTCATTGCTGCTTTTCTTCGACTTTTCTATCTTCCTACCTCAAATATTCATCGCATTTCCCGCTACCATAGTATATTTTCTCAGTCTTGGGCCTCTGCAACCCTCACCCTTTTACTACATCTATGTTTATCTCTTTCAACGAGATTATTGCAAATATCATTTCTGTTTTCTACTTCCAACATCGCCAGTGTCTGCTCCACAGTAATATTTCCTCTTCTCCACTTCATAATTTCCGTTAGTTGTCTGCATTAACACATTCCATTACTGACGGCTAGGTTTCCCACCCTCGATCCATCCGTCCCTCCCGTTCCCCAACATTTTCCCTCCTCCAACTCCATCATTCCTAGTCTCCATCCCACACATTCCCTTCCCTCCGTGACCAGATTCGCCGGTCCCAGCCGATCGCCGCTGTATGCACTTGTGTATGCATATATGCATGCGAGCGTCGATCCGCAGGGTAAACACCTGCCGGCCAGTCCGCGCAGCGCCGCGCCTCCACAGACTGTCAAAGCGGCGATAAAGCGGCTTTTTTCCGGTCGCTTGCTTTCCTCGCCCGCTGCGCTGCGGAGGATCGTTCAGCCCACTGATGGCACTGGCGCTCCGCAAGGGATCGACGTTGGAGTGAGGCAATCCATCGAACTGCGCGGCGGCGGCGGCGACGTCTTTGGCGGATTGGTTGTCGGCGGATGTTTTGCGGAAGCTATAGAAAGAGGAAGGATACTAGTGGATCAACAGACGCCGCAGGAGGATCGACGACGAGGAGCTTTGAAGACAAACGGAGGGAACTGTGAGTGGAATACGTGTTCAGTCGAAGTCAACGGATCAGACACTCAATCAGATGAATTGCACCGTTTACCGCAGTTTTAATATGCGAGTAAAGAAGTAACCCTATGTGGAGGGATCATGAAATACGAAAGATTTCGCATTACTCCCCTTTCTTTGGAAACACGGTTATTTTCATTCATTTGAAAGAGTTAATTATATGTTTATGAGTGAAAGAAGGACATGAGTTCAAAAACTGTCTTAATACAAAGAACAAGGGAAGATGTGTAAATTGTTATCGACGAGATTCCAACTGTAATTACTGTGCATTGGACAATAGTTGACATGTTTATCAAATCGCTCAAAAATCTAGACAGAGAATGCTAAGTATGAGGAGACAAGTAAAAAGAAAGTTAAGAAAATATATTATGATAAAACAGGAATAAATGACGTGGCATATAATGAAGTTATTGTGTCCACAACTTCATGGTGTGGTTCTGGTAAAATGACGCCGCATAAAACTGGGGTATGGTTAAAAATATCATAATATTTTTTTTTTTTAATTTAAGACAGGTTATATTGTAGATGCTATAAGAGGACAAAAAACATAAGAGTTCTGCAATGACATTGTTGAAGACAATGATCGGTCATAATAACTATAGATAATGGGGGAAAAAATGAAATGTAGAAGATATATAAAATGGCATTTTCGAAAAACTTTTGTCGATGTATGGCAGACACACAAGTATAAAATACTTGCTAATATGTTTGTTAAAATGTTTGCTATTTATGGGGATAATACTGAACTAAAGAGCATGGTGAACCGACGCAGTGTTCGATTCCCTCCCGCACCGCAATGTGCTCAGTATAGTTGCGAGATTGCGGGGAGTTGGTGAAACCCTCATGGGTGGCAGGGTGGGTCTAGGGTTTGCTTATGGATGACCGGCCGTCCCCGACGACTGCCGCGGACGCCGACCGAGATAAAGTGGCGTTCGCCCCTCGCGGAATAATAAAAAAACGTGTGCCCGAGTCCCCTCACCCGTTGTCCTCCCGAGGGACGGTCACTTCCTTACGATGGATCGCCACCCCCGCCCCTCGGAGAGAGCCTGCTCCGGGCTAGCTTACTTTCTCGAGGGAACCGCCCAGACAGGACTCTTTTGGCTATACACGAGACTCACAACTAGGGAAGATACTGGTTGTGACTAATGACGATAGTATGACGTTGAGACACCAGACGATTGGTCATTTGCAGTAAATGGCTCAGTAGCTATCTATGTCAGTGGTTATAAATTCTATGGCATTTATTTGATTCGCATATTATAATGGAATATTAAGACTGAAAATAAATAAAACCCGATAATTGGTTAAACTAGTGAGGGGACTAGGGTGGGTGGACCACGCGCATCCCAGTTCTTGTGGCTACCCCAGATATTTGCGGTAAGGACAGATTTATGGACTGTATACTTATTTCTGGCTCAAATGTGAGTTACTTCTTTTAAAAATATCTTAGGTGACGCTACGCGACTCTCGCAGTCAGAAGAAAGAGAACAAGCAAAAGCAAATAATTCTACGATAATATTATATTACTCTATGTTCAGGAGTGTGCTGGCACGGGACACGTAATGAAAGTGGATTGACTTCCGTGACCTCGTATGTTATCAGAGTAAAACGTGAGAAAGAAGTTATTTCACGCTGACACGTTTCGTAAATTCAAAATTTTCTGTGTTTTTGACCACGTTATTGACACTGACTGATTCGTTCTTGAGGATAGGTCATAAATAAAACCATTATTTTAGCTGCCAACGTTTGGGAATATTATAATTTGAGAATGACGGGTTGATGAGAGGGTGCCGTGTTGGAAGTGATGTTGTGTGTGTGGTAGTATGTTGGTGGGATGTATGATTGAGATATTCTAAGTATGGAATAGTGCATACAACCCTGAAGAAGGAATTATAATATTCCCAAACGTTGGCGGTATAAAATAATGGTTTTATTTATGACCTATTCTCAAAAACCAATCAGTCACTTTCGTATTTGTCTCTTCGCCGAGATTCATACTAGAAGGAACGTCTATTCGGAGTTTGCTAGGACTCGGTCAAAATATTCCTTTATCCATGTAGTCTAGGTCCCGGACCCATCCCAGAAAATGCTCCTCGTTACCATAAACTCTAATGAAAACGGATACAGTAAAATTTCTCTACAACGGACACTAATGGGACTTAAGACGTGTGCTGTACTGAGATGTTTCCGCTTTGCTAAGTTAAGGTTAACGAGGAAAAAATTAACGGGCAGTGAAAGTGTTCTCTGTAGAGAAATGTGCGCTATTGTAGTGTCTGTTAGTGGAAATTCCACTTTATTAACCTATTTTTTACTCCTGAGTGACTTCGTGTATTATAATAAAAGAGGAAATGATTCAATCCTTAGAAATTGAATACGAAATGTGTTTAGGGTAAAACGTGTTCATGGAAAGAACGAAGTTTTGAGAACGAAAGAATATTACTCAAACAAGGCAACTTCCCTGATTTGATACTAAAGTTAATGTAACAGAGAATTATTAAGGTTTCAAATGAGCGAAGTATAATCAACTATTTCATTTTAACATGTTGTTAAGTTAATATTAAAGTTTAAAAAAATCATATTTTAAAACAAAGCAACACTCATTGCACATAATATCATGAATTAATAGAGTTTTAGAGATATATTTGATAGCTTTAGCGTATTCCAAGTGTCTTCAAAAGTTGAAGATTTATAATGACTTCACATTTTTTGTCATTTCTATACTATTAAACTGTCAAAAAATATTCAAAGCGATTCTATTTATAACAAGATAGACGCTTAGAAATATTATTTGGAAAAAAATCTCATACACTTAGGGGAAAATTCATTAGATTATATAATGAATTCTATTTGTTTTTTCATCAGCTTTCACTTTGAGATATTTAATGGTCTATACAATTCATCGTAATATTATTATTATTTTCTATCAGGCTTGTACCTGGTACATTATCAACTGCGGGAATGGCATTCCATGCAGCTGTCCCTATCTATATTTATTGTAAGAAATTTCTAAGTCGCATGTATTACAAATAATGGATTTCTTCATGACAGTTACGGATGAGATTATGACAGATTTTGTCTAAGTTTCTCTGAAGTAGTTCGTGTACGATTTCTTTACTTGAAATAGTTACGGGAAGAACTTGTGTGAGTTTTACACTGTTGTTGAATTTGGAATGGTGGGTCGCTGTATTTCCTGATATTTTTTCTGCATAAGTCTTTAGAATGTTGACATTATAGGGGACGGGTACATCAATGATGAAGGTTATTTTATAATAATTATTATTAATGTTTGACGATCAATATCTGTGAAAAAATTACTGTTTAATTATTTTTGAATGAATATAATAGTTTGTAAAATATTGTTGAATTTATATGTCCTCTCAAGTATAACTTATTAAACTTAATTAGAAAAATATTTCTTCTGCTCATTTATCGTTAGGAATAACTCCTTACCATCTGCTGTATAACTTCAATGTTGGAAGACTCGTAAAATAGAGTGTTACAATCTTTACCGTAATTAAATATATTATCCCGTTCTATATTCAATTTTAAGAATTAGTTATATAAATATTTGAACTTTTTGACAATAATGTTCAACGATACCCCGTGAAAGTCCTGTATGTCAAACCAGAAAAATGTATCCAATAGATCAGTTGATATTTATGTGAAATCTAAATAAGCTTGTCATAATTCCGAGAGTAAAACTCATCGGACCTCCCGAACCCAAAGGATTTATTACCGTAAAACAGAAACATTTCCCAGAGACACGTATTTGAGAAGTGAATATACCTGAGGATATATAATATCATATTGGAAACCAGCCAAATTACATTCATTTATATTCAAGGCCACGCGAAACAAAACTCAAAAGAATATTAATTTGCTCTCATAAGATCGTATCTCGATCGTATCTTCACACGCACCTGTCATCAATCATCTCTTTGTGTTACAGCATTCGGAGCGATCCGAGAGGCGGCCGGATGGCGTCGGGGGCCATCAGCTGAGGATCTGTATGGAGGTGGATGCGGCGCCGCCAAGGTAATTAGCGACAGCTTGATTGTCCTCACTCTAGATAGCCATGTGCCATCAGGTAATCAGATATAGTCCTTTGCATGGAGGTCAAGATACATGCAGGTAACTATTGATACAAGGGGCTGAAGGATTTGAAATAATAAATCTTTGTTTTGTCTCCATTAATTCAAAGATGTTTTTATCATGAACTATTTGAGCTTGGATAGATATTTTATTTATTTATTAATTTATAAAACCAGACAATTTTACAAAGTAAAACACTAAAGAGCTACATTAATTACTTGTACGCAGGTCTGGTACAAAAAAATGTTACATACTAGAATTTACTTACTAAAAAGAAAAACACAACTAACAGTAATCCAATAGTATGGATATTGTTACTCGTGTAATCATTAACAACTGTACAGGTGAAGACTTGTAGCTAGTTCAAACAAACATTATCTGTGTTTTAACAATTATACAAATTTAAACTAGTAACAAAAACACACAAATAATATATACAAATATCTAAACATTTGTCCTAATCCGTACTTACTTTCTTAAAGGTTAAATTTTTTAGATTCTTTGGCAATGAATTAAATAATCTGATAGCTACTAAGAAACTATTTTTAATACTTATATTTTTAGCAAACTTGGGATTTCGTATACTTTTATTACTTGTTCACTTGTCTTATTAAGAAACTTTTCTAAATTACTACTGAACATTAAAATTAACTTGAATTTGATTCTGATTTTTAAAGACACCAAATATTAGGTTATATTTTGTTGTAATAGATATGGACTCGACATCAATGTAAAAGTGGTTTTGTTTCTTTCTTCAGTTTAGGCTTATCTTGTAAATTCGAAAGACTTGCTAAATAGTTTTCCGGATTCTACACTTAAACTCTTGTCTCGTCATACTCTTCATTGATTTATCAGCCACGAGGAAGACGGCGAAAACAACCAGTTTTGAAGTACATACCATTTTTTCAATTCAGTATTACTATTTCGCAAGTGGAAACGAATGAATATTATACGTTCATTCCTTCTACATGTTCCACAATAATCTGCGCGTATTTCGTTCAAAGAATTCCGTCTCTACTAAGAGACTAAATCATAAAATTATTCGAAGCGAAAAAAAGCATTTCAAGAGCTTCAGATCCTGTTTGTATTGTTTGAAGAATTGCAGGAACGAAGAATAAATGTTCTGTTTGAAATTCACCGACTAAATTCAGTACGATACGTCGTTATTCGAATGATTTTCATATTTTCACCACTTTACTTCCGAACATGTAGACATCACAGGATTCATTCTGACTGGAATAAAAATTCGCGAAATATTCATCGTGGCAGAAGACGAAAATTTGAAGCCAGCTGTATCACTCGCACGCAATCATCGAAGATGAAAGCTGCAACAAGAGGTGTAACCACGAGATTCAAATAATAAAGGAAACTTCGCGCGGGACGTATTTCCGCTCCACGGCTTTCGCTCCCTCCACCTCCCTTTCCATTGTCGCCACTTCACAACCAAACAACCCTCTCCACCTCTTCTTCGACAGAATTTCGAGATCCAACAAGTCGCTTCGCACGCATTGGCACCTGGCGATCCCAGAGAGTAAAAGCATGTTCTTCGCACCAAGGGTGGCAGACTCGCTGCTGCTGAGTGTTTGTCACCGCGAAGGGGGACGAGGTCCCCGCCCTTCCGCCACCATCCCCGCTGTCGAGCACGCTTTCGTCGTCCACGACGCGACGCGCGCCTTCCCCACCTCTTTCCCTTCGTATTTCAAAGTAAAAGAAAGTCACAGCACTCTACGGTATTGGATCACACCCCGCACCACGCGCCTCCGTTCCCTTCCTCCCGACGACAATCCACAAATCTGCACATAAACCGCCTCCTCGCAATGCCCCTTCACGGACCACTTAGCTCCGCTCTCAATTCCCTTTATTAGAATTGCCACAACGTGTCGGTCCCCGCGGCTCCACGCGTTTTTTAAGCCTGCGGAGTCGACCCCCCACTTGCTCCCGAATGCGCCCCTTCATTTCATCCCCCTCCCCACTGCTCCCTCACTGATCGCTACCCCCTGCCATCGACCGCAACCCCGCGTCGGGGTGCGACCAGAGGCAGATTCTTTCGACGCCCTCGGGTACTTAAAATGATGAGTATTGTCGTCGAAGCGAGATTTTTATTTGAGATAGACAAAAAAGGAGATGGGTTTTGTTGTGGAACCCTCTCTTCCTTTTTACATCGAAGTGTGTCGATTAGGTGCCTGCTGAGGTTGTTGATCATTGCGTATTTATTTTGGGGAGGAAATAACACCTTTGTGTCTTTGAATCTACCTAGGGATTCTCCTTTGTGTACGTAGAAATCTAAATAACCATGGAATAAAAGTTTGAAAATAGCAAAAGCACAGGCAGAAGACAAAAGCTCGTTTTCATTAAATTTAACAAAACATTATTTAAAAAACAAGGAATATAACTAACAAAAGGTATTATAAACGTATCCATTAAAATGAATCATTATTCATTTCCGAATGTTATCCTTTCAGATGTCTAAACTTACCTTTCAGATGGGAATGGAAACATATCACGCGGTGTTATTTAGTTTATATGCTTCATGTTCAACAGTAACATTAACCTGAAAGAAATAGACATTTACAGTATTGCAGAAGACCTAATTTGTTCAGATTGGGGACATGGACTCAAATTAATACTTGTATTATTTGTCATCAAATTTCAATGTACGCATTTCAACAAGAAAGGAAAAAATCTTTCTCTCAGATGCACCACAAAAATTTTTAATGGCAACGCTAATGAGTATTTCACTTATTATTATTCAGAGTAACCTAGTAACATGAATGGAGTTTCAATACACATCCCGAAAGATGGCGGTTGAATTCCCAAATAATACGTTACTATTTTTTATGTGATTTGGTATGATTAAGTAGAGGTGTGCCTAACAATTCCAATAGCGGAAACTATGCAACAGTTCCGCGACAACTGTGGAACAATTCCACTAAAAAGTTCCGTTGCAACGAATATGTCGCAATGGTCATACCCGGTTCCGCAGAAACGTTTCGTTGTAACGAGTGTGTCATTATTTGTATTTTAACGATATAATGTTACAAAGATTATGTGTGTTTCTCCATGTATAATTATTAACCGAAGCTGGACACTATAACTTATTGTATTTGTTGCATAAAATATCTGAATTTGACCTTTTTTTAACTTTATTTTTATGCCGAACCGCTTTATTTTTTTGCAACTGCGCGAGCGAGACGGTTCCAAGCGGAACATTTTAGTATGCAGTTGGAGCGGTAACCGATTCGTTGCAACTGCGTAGTGTTGCTATGAGGAAAGTCAGTTGCAAAGACCCACCTCTCTAATTAATTTTACGGTCCTATCAATCCTAAAATACATACCACCCTTATATCTGTTTGGTACCAGCTCATGCTGTTAAAAGTTCATGTAGTCGTAGAAACGAATCAAAATGTCCCAACAGTCATCGACTCTCATATAACCTATACACATACAAAGAAAGAAATGCTATTTTGGTTGTAATTATTTGTCAAAGAAAAAAAGACGTTGGTCTAATAAATCGCTTAAATATCATTACCATCGCAATAATTTTCTTTATCGGACAAGTTAGACGCTGATCAGATAATTAGTATTTTAACTGCGAATGTTAGATATTGGAAAAATGTTAATGTATTTACGTGAGTTTATATGCTTAACATAAACTAAGGTCGACTTTTAACTCGGAAACCTAGAATAAAGTAAATTATCATTAATGTCAGGAAACTGTAAAACATTATTATACAATAAATAACAAGATGCTGCAATGATTTAGACAGTAATCACAGTTGCTTATAATACCAGTCTTGTCCAATTAATTTGAGAAACTTTATTTATTTACTTAGAAGTATAATTCTTCAGGTTTTCTTCGTGCTTTAGCCAATTTTTTCTTATAACCATGTTCTCTCAATTGTTTTGAATATTGGCATTTTTTGCTTTCTTTATTTTCTGCGTCTTCAATTTCTCTTTTGTGCTATAACGAGTCTTGACAACGGTCATACGCGTTTCGGACAACATGTAGTACAAATATTTCTGTTTTATTATCCATGTCAGGTCCAATAGAAAGAGAGACAAATTTTATCGAGCATTTTTCTTTTCGAGAATCTCTTTTTAATAAATTATTGTCTTATACTGTTCTTCGCGGTAAATTATGACATTGAAAAGTATTAAGTTGCAAATAGACACAAATAAATTAAGTACATTATTTTGAATTAATTTTATTTATTTGAATTGACAAAAAATGGTTATTTTTCTATTCTGAAAAATAAATACATCTATACAATTTTAATATTGAGGCAGAAAAATAACATATTTTTGTTATCTCTGTGAATTTCTCAAGTTTCCCCGTTTTCCTCTCTTTTCCTTGACCTCAGAAATACCCAGACTTTTTGAAGTTTTCAATACTTTTCCGGTCTTTGGCAACCCTGTTGTAAATGCTTCTAAACAATTTCTCATACGAGATTTTAGACTTTCTTCAAAGCCTGTGAAGTTATTTGAATTAATGAAAATTTATTAGTTGTTGTGGAAGTTTTCAATCCATAGTAAATAATCTTAAAGAGCATTATGCTGGCGATAATCGCATTATAAAACCCATGTACAATGATACACCACTGATTTTATTGTTGCCCGAGAAGAAAGAAATTTGACTCGGATGATGCTTTTTGTTCTCTAAAATGTACTAGGTCACATATATGAATATTCGATATGAAACTAATTTGATGTAGTTTTGGGTTTTTTGCCTTATTCGCGGTGATGTATTTATAATTTGTGGAAGTATTAAGAAAATACACAAGTCTGTGTTTTATATCATATTTGAAATACGAAAAAAATAGAGAAGTCTAAACTAAAGAGACGTGTGAAGGATCAAGTTCATATGACTAACAAATTTTCGTATGCACCATTCACCAAAATTTTAATTTTTATGATTTATGTATTTTCTCATCCCATTTTTGAGAGTTGAGTTTGTTTTTAAATTTCCTAGAATTAATTACAAAATTAGTGGAGTCTTATTGAAAAAAAGAGTCTCTACTTAGATTGTTTTTCCTTTTTGAAAATAAAATAGAAAAAATTCCAGAACTCCGAAAATTCATTTTCATTTTGGTCATTCAATCAATAATTTGTTTTTGATCGCTCCAAGATATGGGCAGTTGTTATAATTCAGTTTACTTCATCGTTAATTGTGTTTTTTTAGGAATAAACATACAAGGTTATTTATTCGTGGTGGGTAATAGTGGATTATGTAAACGGATGATTAAATATGGTATGTTAAGCATAAAATCGAGAATGTATATTATAAGTACTTCCGTCTTTTATGTTCAAGTATATTGTCCCAGTATTCTCTCTATATTTTATTTTTATCTGCGAAACCTCTAAATTTGTAATAGGTCGGTTCGAGGTCCTCCAAGTTACGCCCAGGATATGAAGAAATAGAAATTGATAATGATCTCTAAACTTTTAGACTTTAGCACTACGTTCAATACAACTCAAATTTTTAATGACAACGAAGCTAACCAACAATGAAGTAATATCAAACGAGAAGATAAAAATCGAAAAAAATACATAACAGGAAGCAAAAACAATAACTTTTATTTTGAAGTCTAATTACAACTTAGTTTTAAAAGATAGTTCTACCCAGCTTCACTCTTCTCTTAAAAACGTTTTTCGTTAGAGTGGATTGTTTATTCAGATATTTATTATATTGAAGTTTATAAAATCATTATGATAATCATTAAGATGCTCTTTTCAATAGCGATTCTTGACATTTACTAGAATACAGCTAGTATATGCTATAATTTGTTTTACAAAATGTATGCACTTCCGAAGGTTATTTGTTTAAATTATCTTAAAGAAAGTTGACAAGTTATATTGAAAGACTCGAAGCTTGACCTTTTGCCTCGATAAACAACTACCCTAATGGCAGATCAGTTCCCTATTTCTCGGAATATGAACAGGACGTTGTGTTCGACAGCTTAACAATCCCTAGCTCTTATAACATTCGTAATTCATTTCCTTGTTATATCGCTCTTTGATAAGTATTACGATTTTCATATTCATCAAGACGCTAAAATTCATATTTTATTATCGTTCCACACTAAGGAAACCACGTAGTACTCTCTACGGAACAACATTGACAACCGAGCATCAGAACGCGTGTGACTCTAGAAACGACCCGCGACGGGACACACTCCCAAAGGGCCACGCATCGAGACCCGCGCGTCACACGATGCGGGTAGCGGGGACGGTCAGAAGGTTGGTGCGGGGGAGGATCGTCGAGTGCGGGGTTGCGCACCGAACAAATACCGGTCGACTCGTAGGGAGGATCGGGGGTGGGAGGGGGTGCGGCGAAGCCCAGGCCCTAATGGATTGCAGCCAATGATATATGCCGCCTAATTGGTCGGATTTCCACGTGACACGCGCGAGGGCAGTATATTATTGCGCGAGCGCCGTTGACAGTTGACAAACCGCGGGGCGCACAGGCCGCCGCGCCAGCTGCGGCTGCGATAAATAACTCACCCCTTTCGCCTCCCCGTACCTCTTTCCACCTTCGTTACATCGATCCTGCGTATACTGTGATACTGGCGGGCTTCCGAGCTCTACCTCCACCTCTGTGCGGTGCACACTCTGCGTAGTACACGCATCTCCATCTCCAAAAGTTTGTCGGTACCGCCTTCCTGTGGTTACCACTCCTACTTGACTCATCTCTGCTCTTGGTAGTACAACGATTTTACTACCGCTGCTGACGTGCTTAATCTCTTCCAAGAGTATTCATCACTTCTCAAAATGGCGCCTTTGCCAGATTTTTTAAATGTGAAGGACAGAATTTTCTACAAAAATTAATTGATGTTAATTTCCTTTAGAGATGTTCGTCCTCCTATACTTAATTTATTCAATATATTTCCTGTTGTTAACTACTTAACTAATGATAAATTTATAATATTTTCATTACCATAAATTAATATTTTATGATATGCAAAAAACTTATTTGGAGACCCCCTAGTCTCATGAGTCTATTCTCGTGTCTACGTGCCAGTTCTTGTTCAACCTGTCATATACCTCAGCACGGACCGAGGATGAGTTCCGAAGCTTCTGATTGGATTATTTAAGGCCTAATTCAATTATTTGTGTTTTTAATCTAACACACATTCCACATATTCTTTGAATTTTAACTGATGTGCATTTGATTCATCATACACCTTTACGTCAATACTAATAAAAATGCTAGAGTAGTGAATTCATATCTATATTTTCTGACCAATTATATCGTTGAGACAAGTTACTTTAAAGATATAAATTATCTTTGAAGATGAGGACGAGTATTAAACTACTCAATTATTGTAGGCAGGCACGCAGCCAACCGGGCGGGAGGAAGCTTGGGGGACCCGGGTCTCGTGAAATAATTGTATCGTAATGATACTAATCTATCTCTTTAAAATATTGTTAGTTTATCAATTGTTAATTAATAACATCAATTAAAGAATTGAACAAATTTAAAATATTGTAAGGACAATTTTTTTAAGAGTTGACATCAATTAATCTTAAGCGAGAAGTCTGCTACCCAATCCGTAAATAATTCTTTGGCAACGGACCTCAAACAAAAATCACAAGAAAATATTTTGGATGAGATTTCAATGAGTTACAGATTATCTCTGAAACAAATAGAAGTACTGCATAATTTATTCACGAAATGTATGAATTATTAGACATGTGGTCAACGAGTCACACAAAAAAAACTATGAAGTATATTCTTATTTTACATCGCTTTTCTATTATAGTTAACAATACGAAGACATGAAATTCTTTTCGATATCCTAATATCAAAAAAATGTGACTCGTAGCTCATGGCTTAATAAAATAATGTATTTTCCTGGAGCGAATTCATTAAATTAGTGAATAATTCCGGTAAGTGTTTAAGATCATAAAGAGTTTTCTTACAATTTATAAATTGAAGTAATACGTAGTGTTACGATCACACCACCTTCACAAACATCATTTGTTTCGAGTCTACGAAATTCGGAGAACAGTTTCGCACCCACGCTTCTTACTGTACCACGTCGGCTCCCCTAAAAGTTTCCGGAAAGACAAGTTCTTATTCCTATTATTCACCATATTTGTTAGTTTTTCTGGTATTTTTATTTACGTAGATCGTAGAGCTAAGATCATAGCCAATTGAGAAAGATGATTTTACTTAAAGTAACTTCGAACGTTAAAAAAGTTTCTCGTAACAAGAGCACGCAGTTACTCGAAATTGCTAAAAGAAAGTGGCAACTAAATAAATAGCTCAATGTTTCGTTTAGGACCTATTTAATTAATTTACTTACATGCTAACATCAACTTAAAATTATTACCTCTTTTAAGTTTATAATATTTTGCAAGAAAATTATTACTAATTTTCTAATTAATAAGAGTGAAATGTTATTTTATTGTTTTGTAGTGTTATAGTAATTATTGATAGTGGACAAACAAATAAGTTAAAACATTGAACTTAAATGTAAGATTATATGCAACTCTTCTAGTGGCGTTATTTACTTCCAGCCTTTATTACAAAACATACATTCACTTTAATTCGAGCAAAAACCCAGTCAAGTCGTAACTGTGTAATTTAAGAATGAGTTCTCTTCAACGAACCTCATTCCCTTAGATTAAAGATCGAAAATGGTTATCTCAATATTTTCTTGATATAGTCTTTCATCGTAATATACTCGTAATACATTATAGAGTATTACTTATGTATCACACGATAAATGCCAATATCCTGACAAAATCCCGACAAAGCCTTGTGAGGAAAATATAGTGTTTTTCCTATGAATATGTTGTAAGGTTTATCATTACCAAGAAAACTCAGTAAAGGAAGGGAAAGGAAGATATTGGAGGTGGTTGATACGAGGAAGAATAAAGCAAACACGAGGGGTTGTTAGTGGAAACTGAACTGATGGAAGATAATCCTCTACACCCTAGCGTTACCAAAGTGTAATGCAATTACTACGTCATCCGTCGGTGGCAAACCCTCGTTTCTATTTAATTCAGAGAAAAATAAACGGCAATGCATCACACAGAGACAGGTGGCCATATGAGGTCTGCGATGGCGTTGCGGTTGCGTAGAATGCCACTTTCGAAATTATTGAGGGGTCCTGCTGCCCAGCTGGCATAGACACGCGTTCCCGGATGAAATGTTAAGTTGGAATGTCGGGGAGATGGTTTGTTCGTGCTCTTAGTTTGTATTGTTAAAATAGCGAATTAACAAACAAACTCTGGCTAATACGATATAATATTATTTATTATTAGATTTAATCATCGTGTGTTACGAGACACTAAAGTTTTCATCAACAAATTATCTTCTATTTCTGAAATTATTCTGTGTAGTGTATTCAATATTCTCGAAAGGAATACTATCGAAGAAAGTTTTTTCTTCTCTTTGGACACTTTTTGAAAGCTTAGTTTTCAACATAATTTTAACAATATCTTGAATATCTTCAAATCCGCGGTTAAAAACTACCTCCTGCACCAGTGCTTCTACACTGTAAAAGAATTTATTGATTTTAACAAAAGTTAAATTCGCCTTGTGCTTTATCACGCCATTGCTGTAGTACTTTTTAAACAACTTATAACAATTTCAAAAACTATTTTCTTGCATGATTGTGTTGTCTTATGGCTCATATTAATTTAGTTTTATGTGTACTCAACATTGGCACGTTTGTGTACATAAATTCTGTAGCCCCATCCTGGCCCGGGTTTTTCTCCGGTTTTCCTTCGGGTAGAGGCGGATTTATCATACAGGTTCTCTAGGCTTTGTCTAGGGGCGGGTCTATTGTAACAATAAATCGTGAATTTAGTGTTATTTCAATTTTTAAGCACTATACTCAGAATAATCTATAGTTCGATAATAACTTACATGTAATTTTTTGCTTAAAATTACAAACATATTGACATTCTATTAGTATTATAACTCGCAGCTAACTTTTTATCTTATCTAGGAATTTTTGCTGAATTTTTTGAATCCGCCTCTGCCTTAGGGCCCTTGATCGGAATTGATGGGATGGTCCCTTGCTTGCTTCCGGAGAGTAAATTAGGTATTTTTTCCTCCACGTGGTCATACGCAGTTTGTACTGTTTTTTGACAATAAATTTATTTATTTATATTCAATAAATATTTTTGATATCCGAAACAAAATTTAAAAGTCCATTGTTTTGGACCATTGAAATGTTATTTATTAGATACCAAGTATCAGTCGGCTCATTTTAGCACGTGTCGGAACACTACTCTCGAGGGTACTTTTATGGACTGTTTAAAATAAAGAGAAATTGACTCGGAGAAATATTTGCACAGGGTACGAACGATTCTACGATACATGCTCTACGGAAGAGACAAGGAAAATAAAATCGATTCTAGATTTCGCATTGCTTTAAAACTGTAATGACGTGGATGAAAATATTCAATGAAAATGTTCCCGGGTCTTCATTCGAATTAATTTCTCTTGTGAGAACCCTAAATATTCACCCCAACTTTTTACAGACCTCTCCAAATAAACCCTGCACAATGCCAGCTCCCATTAAAACGCGAGTCCATTTTCCTTGTAGTAATTAGCAACACCGCGTAAAAATGCCTCGAACGTTCATTTTTATCCAACTCGCTCTTTATAACAAGACAACCCTGGCTGGTGTGGAAAGCCATATTCGTTGGCACGGAGGGAGATCTTACCACCTCTCAGTTCTACATTACCGCCGCCACCCCTACCGCGCTTGGGAACAAAGGCCGATTCGTTCCCTAGGAATAATAAACAGGAGTAGGAATGACCACAACTGTAATGGCCAGAAAAAGAGACGTCCATTGAATAAAATATCTTCCTCTTGGGGGCTAATGTGCCACGGGTGGAGGAAAGAGGTTTTGGCTAAACTGCGGCGAAGATTATTCTCGTGATGGTTGGTGAGGGCTGGGCGGATATGAGCTCGGGTTGTGCAGGCAACATAGGCATATGAAAGTTGAGGGTGGTAGGAATGGTGTTGTTTATTCTTACGAGTGAAGGAGGTATTTTGAATAAAAATCAAGTATTGTGTGAATGTTAACGCAGGTGCAGACGTTTTGATGCAAATTTTAATTATCATGGATAATTTGTCATAAAACTTCTTTTATATGATAATCAAACGCACGCAAAATTCTCCTTTCAGAAATAAGCACTGATCTGTACTAGATACAAATACACTCCATTCAATTACGTCAACTCTCATGGTATCATAGAACACAACGTATAGTATGAAAAAACGTATCTCATAGAGATAGCGTTTTCTTCCGTGATTGTTCAAAACTCTATCTACACCTTACCATTCACTAAAATTTTCTTATGTTTATTCCTCTGTTAAAACTCTGCTAGTATATTTCTCTTCTTCTTTTCGTATTGAGATGTCTAACACGTTGAGAAAGTGTAAATTTTAATTTTTCAGAATGTTCAAGATAATATCAAAGTTAAATTTCGCAGAGGCAATTTTGTTGGTATCAATTAATGACATCTAAAATACTTTTATATTTATTGTTTCTCGTTGTGGTAGAAGTACACATTTCTTGATATTAGAAACACCTTTAAATAATTGACTCAGCTCTGTATTATGTATTATCCACTGTCGAAACTAGCGTGATATCATCATGTTCGTATAGATAACCTCAGTAAAAATCAGTAATTTAGTGAAGAACGACTTTATTGAAACACAGACATTTAAAAAAATCATACATTTATTAATTTCTTTTTTATCTCCGAGAAATTACAAGCAGTCAAAGTATAGGATACCTCCATTCATTATTTTTATAATTGTAGAAGCAGCAATGTATGAATTGCCCTTTGTTTGGAGAGGAAATATCCTTTAATGCCGACGTAACAGAATAAACTGAAGAGTCGTCGCAACACGAGTTGAATGGGTTCACTATTGCGAAGAGCCCAAGTCCGGCGCAGTCACTCCAACGGTGGAGACAGTAACCACTCGCCACAGCTGCGTCTGACGATTTGGCTGCAGCAGCGCCAAGGCCGAGGGGATCGTTTATTAATTCACCACGCCCCACTTGTGAATGCAAGAAGGCAACCACCACTGGACCTCCAAGTATCATCGTTTGAGAATCCTCCCCATTCCTCTTATTCTGCGTTTCTCTAAACCTGTGTTTCCCAACCTAAACCTTGCTAAAATTCTTATGCCCCCCAACATATACATAATTTTTTGTATTCAAAAATTGAAATGTTCACAAAAGAAACTTGAATGAAGAAATCCCTAGGAAATTACTGAACAAACGCAGTAAGTAAATTTTTAAAACTTATTATGGAGAACTGAAATTCAAGTACAAAATAATTTTAATTAATTATTTTTCTATATTATTTTAATTATTAGTAATTATTTATTATTTAAATTGAGTGATATCCTTGCACTTGATGCTTGCTGTGAAGCGATCTTACGTCAGGTTCCAATTTAGTTAACTTCGGTCTCAAGTCTCCCCGTTTTGTCACATCCAACCGATGTTTTAGCAGCGAATCATTTATGGCACTAAATCCGCATTCAGCTACAAGTAAAGATGGAAACTGTAACAATACTTCTCTTGCACATTTAGTTGCATTTGGATATTTGATTTAGACTTCCTCACAAAGCCATGCCATCTCTCCTTTTATGTCAAATAAAGTTTACATTGTCTCATCATTTTGCATTTCTTCTTCTTGAGTTCTTATTGATACTGCATATTTGAAATATCAAACAAATCCACTAACATTCGCTGCATCATCCAAGTCGGGAAATCAATTTATTTCAAATCAAAAAATCTTTTTTTTTAATCAACCGATAAAATTTTCAGATTATCCACAATAACAGTTATTCAGGTGACAGGCACTTCACATTTTTGGAGTCAATGAAACTTTTCAAAATTTTTATTATAAATATGTCTGACATAATTCAATAAAGGTAATGAAACCAAATATTTTCACTTTTGCACCTACAACAGATATATTTGTTGCTTGATGTTGATTTAATATATTTAGTTATTCAAAGATATCGGCTAAATAACTCACAAATAACTTACCATAGACCGTTAACAAATGTTTCATTTTAGATTTGTCGCTTAAAAATCACTAAGAGTATCAAATATTTGCATAAATCTTTTCAAGCAGTTCCCTTTCGAGAGCCATCTTACTTCAGTGTGAAGTATAAGTTTCACATGGTCTTCATTTTGTTCTTCACAAATTGACTTGAAGGGACGTTGATATTTGGCACTAGTTTTAATGGCATTGATACACTTTATAACCAAATTTAGTACTTCGTTTAGAACAGGGGAAATGTTTCTAGCTACCAGGTTTTCCCTGTGAATAAAACAATGCACAAGAAGCATTTCTGGATTCTCATCTTTCATCAATTTTAAGCAATCATTTTTCTTCCCCAACAGCACCATCTGAAGCACAAGGATTATATTTTTTTCTTTTGTATTTTATTTATATATAAATAATTTTCTCTCTCTCTC
>NNCF01126186.1:36183-97743 GCA_002313205.1 Laupala kohalensis
TATATATATATATATATAATCCTTTTTCTGATTAACTCTTTTTTCAAATATTTTCTTTAAAGTTTAAAAGCAAATCAAATCGGAATTAATATGAACCTTCAAACGTGCCTCAAAACGACTTCGTTTCATTGATTCGTTGGTCAAGTATTGTTGGCATGAAGGACAAAAAAAGTGAATGTTCATTGCGGACATCGCGTATGAAAACAAATTTTAAATATTCCTCCTAATACTGACGAATTTTTTCCCTGCTTGCACCACTCATTTCACTATGGACTGAAATAAATAAATATTTGATCAATTAAAAACTAAAAAAAAAAATATGAACTGGAGTAAACGTCGACTAAAAATTATCAATTGATTTTACATACTATTTATATATCACTTATATTTATACAACTTATGTTTTTTAGAACAACGAGACTTTTACAATAATTTAACGGACGCTTATTTCAAATTAACACCAACGGTGAACGCTGAGCTTTACTGCGAAACACTGCAGAAACTGATATCCCGGCACTACTAGTAAGCATTTCGCGTCATTCATAACAATTAGCGTGAAATGCTTAGTGCCGGCCCAGTGTAACCTGTAGTTAAACTCTAACGAGTAACAATGAAATCACGGCTACTAACATGGTGGACAGAAGTTACTTACACTGGACGTTTACCCAACTCGGGAGGCGACTGAGACTCGACGTACGGCTAACTTAAACTCTGGGCGGGCCCATTTACCACTCTTAACAATATCTGAATTGCCCCCTTGTGTGGGCGTGGGTCCCACGTTGCGAAACACTGCTCTAAACTGTATGTTAGCTCTGTCTCTTCCCTCGTCCTGGCGATTGTGTTTTTGATTCGTTATTGCAGAGCATGTTTTAAGTTATTTTAACCCGCGGGCCTTTTTCTATACACTTTCGATCAATCAGATCGGCATGGGATGAAGTTCGAAAAAAATGTTGTTGGAAGACTAAAACTAATGTGTCATATTTATTTATTTGTTACGCCATGTTTTTATTATGATCAACAAATTTATATTATTTGTAACTGGAAAAATTAGATAGTATATTTCTTCATTTCTAAATACTATTTTTGAATATTTAGTATTATAATTTTAAATAAATTATACGTAAATTATGACGGGGTAATTCCGAACACAATTTCCTTTTTATCTCACTGAACATACCACGTCATATATTAATTCGGACAACCTATATTTATGAGAAAAAGTTGTGCCCTCCAACTTATGATGAAAAATTTGATACAAAAAGTATTACAACTCGCCGGCTGTAAAAAACGCTGGACCAGTTGAACATAGCTGTTTGAAGCTGTAATCTAAAAGACACTAGTGCCGTCTTGTGAGGAACCTAATGTCGCTCAGAAGTTCAGTAGCATGTGCTTGTGCTGCAGCCATGAGAGAAAAAAAGTCGGCGAATGTAGCAATTTGCATTTTTTCACCCAAGACCAAAATTTTGGATAGGAAAAGTTCACGCAAAATTCTCTTACTTTAGCATTTGGTATGTTGCATTCATTTCATTAACATTTCACATAATTTTCATGGAACTTTGTCATTGGAACCACGAATATGCGATGACACGTTGCTTTATCGCGAAGTGTAAAATAACTATTTCACTATAGTGCTCATCCTATTGCTTCTCGTCAAGTAATGTTAACCTAATTTAAAGCACAATGTATCAAGCAAGCCATGAAACTATCCATAAAATTGATATCAAGCTTAATAACACTATTTGTGCTTTTATTGACTTGTAGAAGTTTCCCTTCACATAAATTGACGAGGAAAGAATTAGTGATAGGAATTATGATATGTCATATTCTGAGAGGAACCTTCTGGAATAGAACATCTACTTACAAGGTTAAATTGCACAAAAGTGGGATATAATTAGGTAGAGTATTACTTTTCAGACAATTTTTGTTCACTGGAGATGCGGTGAGCATATCGTTCTTATCTACTCTGAAATGGATTACACGAGTAGTCAATGTCCACTCTAATAATCTCAGATCTAGACGTTGTATGTGTTAAACATTTACACCGGACACGACTGAAGGGTTAGCGTAGCCTAATAAACATAGCCTCTTCCCCCAACTCTTCGGTACACATTTCAGCCGAACGTTATTGTCTCTAAACATATTTTACTCTTTATAAATCCGTTTATATTTATAGAGAAAATTATTAATGTTATCAGTTTGACTTGTTTCTTTGGCGAAGGTGGACGTCCACTAATGAGGCTTTTCCGGTCACAACTAAACTTGCCTCGATCTGCCGTCAGCAGTGAATATTTCTATTCGTTCCCGTTTTACATTGAATTTAAGTTAAAAGAATTGCTTTGTAATCATTCAAAAATTGAATAAATGTTTTTGTCGTGCCTTCTAAAACCTGACTTCCTAGATGTAGCCTATATTTAGCATGCATGGGTTGTATCGTCAACTTTTTATGTTTTATGCTAATACTAGAATCACTGATATTGTCACAACCGCAGCAACCATGAGACTATGGACCTAACTATGATGACAGATAAGAGGGAGTGCACTAAATACGGACAGTGGGCAATTATGGACAGTGAAGTAACAAAAATATTTCTAATAAATTTTTGATTGTAATTGATTGATTCTTGCAGTTATCCGTTTATTTATTTAACTTGCTTTAGTATTATTTAAATTAATCATTTCTGTTCTCAAATAAGTTTTTTTAAATATATTTTGTCAGAAAAAATGAGGTAGTGAACCCAGGAACAGTTTCATAGTTATTAATTATTTCTTAAATCTGGTTTCATATATGTTTTGGGGTAATTGTGGACAGTGCATTTTCATTTGAATCAATGAGAGATGACTTACGGACATAACAAAAGATATCACAACTATTTTCAAAGAAGTCTGATTATTACAATTTTTATATTTTGGATTCATTTTAGATAGCCAAATCATAAATATACAATCACCGAAATTTCTTACCTCTACCTAATTGATAAAAGTATGTCCGTCATTATTCCTTCAAATTCGTTGTAACACCAAGCCTGCCAGTTTAGTTTTTGAAGGAAAATGACTGTATAACATGTTCATGAGATTATCGTACTTTTATCTCACAGACAGGTAATCAAAGCAATGATGTAATTTGACTTTTTGTTAGAGCATAATCATAATTTTCAAAATTAAAGAAGCTTTCCTTCTCATATTTCAATACAATACTTTATAAGTTGTTAAGAAGATGACATTATGTTCAAGGGGGACAAGTGTTTCATTTAAAAAAATTTAATTCTGATATACTATATACACTGTAGTAAATATAATATTGAACCTATTATAAATTTGTCTGCTTTATGATTTGTATGATTTATTTCCGTGCTAATAATGGTTTCTAGAGTGCCTTATTATAATGATGTATATAGATATATATATATATATATATATATATATATATATATATATATATATATNCTTCAATCACTGTGGGGAGGTTGAGGTGGTTGAGGTAGTGAGAGAAGCGGAGTCGTACCGTTCGATCGTAGAATTCGCGAGCTGCATCATTTCCTGCGCTCAATGTAGCGTAACGGAAGGGTTCCAGAAATCACTATCCGACGTATCCTCAGTCTCCTCTCGTGACTGAAGGACTTCTCCCTTGACGCTCACGCACGCCCCGTGGCGCACCCTCCACGTACGGTGACTCGTTCTCGGTGATGGATCTCACGCGACTGACGTCTCTCTCTAGTCCTATCGGTTGCCGTGTAATCCAGGTAGAATGTGTACCTTGTACTCCATCTGCGCGCGCTACATTAACTCCATAGTCGAATAAACACCATGATTTAATTGAAATTTATACTCTCAACAAAGGTATCGTTTGGTGAACAAGTGGTGTCAAATGATTTAGATATACGAAAAAATGATTAGAGCTACCTTTCAAAATAGACAACGTTTTTATTAGCGCTTTTGACAGCTATATTCTGTCACTATCAGGTGATCGTGGGATATGAAGAAATAAATTAATTTTATCTTGGTAAAAAAATAGAAACAAGTTAATTACATATTAAATTTAGTTCACTGAAAATGACATTCTAAATATTTTCATTGGAATAATGTCTATTTAAAA
Organism: Laupala kohalensis; assembly: GCA_002313205.1. NCBI lineage: Eukaryota > Metazoa > Arthropoda > Insecta > Orthoptera > Trigonidiidae > Laupala > Laupala kohalensis. The sequence goes on from NNCF01126186.1 coordinate 40,277, forward strand.
AAACAAAGCATTATTTATTATATCTTCAAACGGTCTTGAAGAATTACTTTAAGTAGTAGAATGTATTGCGGCTTGTATAAAATTATTGAAAATGTATCATTTTACGCTAGCATATGTGAGAGAAATTGGTAAAGTAAAAACATTATATATGGCGTGGAAAAACTGAGAAATCTTTTCTGAAACGCATAAATATCTCTTGATTCGGTTACTAGGGGATAACAACCCACTTTTTCTCTTTTTGACCTTCCCTTAATTTGTCCAATGAATGTTCCTGGTAAACTGATTACGGTACATTTAGTAAAAGTTGAAATACTATTTAGAAGAATTTAAATAAAAAAAGTTTATCTAAATCTAAAAATCTTTTAAAAAATTGTTAATGAGGTTTATTTATCTCTAAATACACTTTTCATTTATAGCGAAGTTTATCCTGAATTATTTTCGATACAAAATTTTTCCAATTTCATTTACAGTTACGTCTAGTTTTACAGTTACAGTATAGTTTTATTTACGTCTTTAAAAGAAGGGAAATATACGGAAGGCAATTCCTATCTTTTTTATAAAGTCACCTTTCTCCTTTCAAATGAAGAGTTATTTGACAGGAACAAGACAATGAATTCCCTTCATTACTATATCGCCACACATTGTTGCCACAACCTATGCCACTTATATCTTTTACTACGATATATCAACATTCCAAAATCTTCCCCTATTACTTTTTCATACATATGCCTTCATCATTGAAGTTCAATCCAATCTCTTTCCCTCTTCACTACTCCAATGTAGATTATGACATCTCCTCTTCATATTCGCCTTGAGAACGATCACCGTTTCGGGTGCAACGGTGCAGTAGGTGTTATCTGAAACTCTGTGAGTCATCAAGTTCCCATCACGTTTCCGCAGTCTCCGCCTCCGTCCCGTCGCTCGTTCGTGTCGCGCGGTGGGCGCTGGAAACCATTTGTTCCAGTGACTGAGTCGAGACGATTTCGGAGAGAGAAAGCGACTCGCCGGAGAATGCGAAGCTCGGCTGGAAATCTGAAATAAAAGGAAATATATGGAGACGTTATTGGTTTTTAAAGCCAGGGGAGTCCCCGGCACGCACATTTCTCCACGTTGCTCTTCCATGTCACGCCATCGACGTCTGTGTCATCCAAGTGAAGTGAGATTGGTAAAAGACGTGGAACTAAGGAGATACTGAAAGTGGAAGAAGGATGCGGAAGTAAGGTTATTTACGTGTATATTTACCGGGACATTAATGACATTTATGGGTTTATCCCCCTTCAGTTGCGTTTAGCATAATCCTCTAGGAATATTGCAAAGAAATAAAAATATATATTTCGTTTGGAACATGAGAATATACGTACCTATGAATATAATAGTTATTTGAGATATGTCTAATTTGCTTCTCTAAATTGACTGAAAATTAGGAAATAGCAATGTTTTTTCATTTTAATCCAAGAAGTGATCATTCTTGAAGAACAGCATTAAATGTCAGTTGAATTTCACTGAAAATGTTGAAGCGGGGTCAATGTCCTTTGAGGGGAAATGATTTTTTACGGTTCTGTATGTTGGAATAGAACTGGCCGTTCAATTTTATGAATGCTCTCATGATTGAAAGTAAGGATATGATCTATACCTAATTTCCAAAACATTTATTTTCTTTGTCATGAAATTATAAAACGAATGTATAGAAAATGCTCATTTTTTATAGCGGGTGTTTTAAAAATAAAATGTATACCACTACATCGTGAAGCAGTTTTTCGTTTCATTCTGTTTTACGTCGGTGATTATAGTGCTTCAGTTTCGTTTGCGTAAAACACGTTTTACTATTCTCGTTTTGTAATCATGATCACGTCAACATCAATCAAAATTAAATTTTGCTCCCCTTTCCTTGATTTTATTTCTACCACTTATTCCCACCATTTCTTATACTTGAACACAGTGAAAATATAAGTGATCAGGGAGTAAAAATTAATTTTTAATCAGTAATTCTTATCTATTGGGCGGAATTATCAATCTCCTTGCACTTGTAGTCAAAACAATAGCTGAGAGACGGATGGGATGCATAGTGAAAACGACGGAACTCTTTAAGGGAGATGGGACGACCTCGATACCCCAACTTGCAGATATAAAGTGCCACGGGAAAGTCCGTATTTGGTCGAAATTAAGTCCACTAAGCTTGTCGAACCGCCCCCATTCCTTGAAGGTACTTAGGTCATTTGTTACCCGGGGTGTCCAGAGATGTTTTCGTGGTGGTGGTGGTGGTGGTGGTATCGAGTTTCTTTAGCACGACATCGCCTTCATACTCATCATCTCTACGGACTCGAAATGCGCAAAATTATCATTATCATTTCTGTCGCCACAAAGCGACTTCGGTTTCACATCGTAAATTTTATTTTCATTCTGTCTGGTTGTACTGCCACACTACTGTGATCATCTTAGCAGTCCCCTACCTTTTGGAATTCCACGGACTACGAAATTCATCGTTTTGAATTCCACGGACCACTAAGAGAATTATAACACAAGATTAATGTTTGTCAAAGGTTTGCTACGGAAGTTCCATTTTATTAATTGAACTGCACCTATTTAACTGATCAAAAGTAAAAATACATTTTAATTATTAAAAATATTTATTTAATAAAACATATTTCTTCAACTGACGCAAGAGTATCTCAAGAAGTTATGTGTTCCTAGTCCAAAATGTGGATCTTGTTCAAAACCACAATGGGAATCAATAAGATCAGATAAATTAATTTTGTATTTCTATTTCTCTGTGTTTCAAAAATGATTAAAAGAAATTTAATTTTATATTTTTAACAAGATGCACAAGACTACTATCAATGCCAAGAATTTTCTGTCCTGAGACCTCCGCTTGGCGGTCGCTGATCTAAAGCCTATGTCACATCTGCGTCTGCAGAGCGGAGCGGGCGCGGAGCGATTTTTCGCCCGCTGCTTCCTGGGCGACCTTGTCGCCTACTGAAGGTCACAAGTGTTAATAGATGGGTATATTGAGAGAAGCGAGGAAGACGGCGGGTGACTTCTTTCACGATGCTTCCCGTGAATATCATTTCGTTCAATTTCTACGGACTGATTGTTCAGTATATCAATGTTTTATTAATTATTGCAACACTGAGTAATAATATCACTGAGTATTTGTTCTAGTGCTTCCTCACTTCTTTATAAAAAATACTTTTCGCGTCCTTTTTAGTGGAGTTTTTCTGAAGCTTTCTTATTTCCGTGTTTTACTATTTTTAACTTCTTCGTGTATTCTTCTGTTTGTATTTTAGTCTTTTCAGATTTTGACAAGCGGATCTATTTCTATTATTTATAAAATACGAAAATAGTCGCCGTGGTGGCACAGTAAACAATAACTATTACTTTAAACATTTTCATTACCTATAGATATGTGTTTTACAATAAAAGTGTTGTGTAGTTAGCAGGCAGTTGCATGGATGCTCTGAACAAGGCGCGAAGCATGTTATTTTTCGTCCTGAAGTGACCTTGTTCCTTCCACCCCCACTCACGACCCCCTACTCCTGCCCGCTGACGCCCGCTCCGCTAGGTGTGACATTGCACGAGCGGGGCGGAGCGGAGAAAACTCAGATGTGACATCAACCTAAGAATCTAAGACGTTGACTCCTCCATCATCGTCGACTTCTCCAGCGCCATCGTCACTCCAGCTGATGGATCACCCTAGACTCTCGCGAGCCGACGTCGTAGAATGGGTAGACGAAAACGCGTCTGCTGTGGCGACCGTAGGCGATATTGCCCCACTGCAATAAGCTGCATTCCTGGGGGACGGTGACGTCAGCAGTGTATTACTTGAGAGAAGAGAGGGCGTCGTGGCGCCAAGAACGACAACGGGGCGGTGGTCCAGCTGCAGGAACGCAAACACCCAGAACGTCAGGGACAGTAGGAGAGACAGAGCACCAGACGAAAGCAAGGGCTGTGAGAGACGCCAGAATGTTCGGTATTCTACGAGACTTTTCTGTAGAGGTGGCTGCGGTCAACGGAATTTGCGTCAGCGGACACTGGCATCCTGTGAATAGCTTCTATGCCAAGACAAGAAATAAATCTTTGTCTTGGGATGAGATGTTGTTTTCCTTCACTGTCATTTTATTAATTCTTTCCATACTCTTTTCTGTTCATTTTGAATTATAGAAGATACGTAACAATATTTCATCATTTATTCAAAACTTGGTAATAATGTTTATTTTCAGCGATGGGTTGGGAACAACCAGAAGATTCGTGTGTACTCAAATAAAAACTTACATTGAGTGAAACAATTCTTCATAAAATTATAGATTTAAACAAATTAACGTAATTGACTTTATTCTGTCTAATTGTTTCGTCCTTCTACCGTCGCATGCTCAGTTCTACGTTTCTTCAGCCATTTATGCTTTGACCTCCCGAAACGTTCCTAACATTGGAGAAAGAATATTTATTTGTGCCTCCTAATTGTCAGTTATGTAACACACCGGACAGAATTTTTAAAAATCGTGAAAGATTTACTGTACTGATGAAAAAGATTTCCATATTTCATTTTGAGTTGAAAGTTTTACATATTTCTTCGAATATTTATAACAATTCATTTTACATATTAATTTCGTATTTATGTGTGAAAATTATCTTTTAGGTTCGTTGATAGTCACTTATCAAAAGCATAACAAATCTCCGAATTATAACTTTAGTTCTCGTATCTGACATGCGATATCGTCTCTTGAATAGAATTCTTGTGCATAGCATTGACCCTACAAATAGCGTCATCAGTTATACTTCATCGCATCTCTTTCTCCCGCTAATGGAGTTTTTTTCTCTCTCTCAACCACCTGATGAGATCATCTCTTGGTTAATAGCGTGCGCGAGAACAAAGATTACGAGCGCATGCGCGCACGCAAAAAGAGATCATCCCCGGAGCGAATCGATGTTCATAGCGTGTACAAGAGCCCTTAAAATGTTCCTGTTGGGGCCGTGAGCCTAATCCGACACAACCTGTGTCGCTATCGTGTAGCACCACGTTCCACTGCCAACCGCTCAGTGCAGCCGCGCCGGTCGCAAATCGTTTTATACACGGGACGCGTTATTCAGTAGTATTGTCACGTGATAATATGCTGTTCATTTTTCATTCCCTTTCCGGCGCGGGAATGAGAGGGGAGAGTAGCCTAGTGGCAGGGATTTCGCTGGGAGGAGTGAACACGGGCGTGGAAGAGGAAGAGATGGGAGAAGGTAGGATGGGTAATGTTAAACAGGGGATCGGTTGCTTCACCAACAGAAGATACAAAACAATCACTGAGAAAAAGACGAATGGGTAATAGAAAATGTATATGAGTATGTGAGAGAACGTATACATAAAGATGATAATTGAAAGTATAGTATTTTATGTGGATGGAAGTGGTAGATAAATTTGCAAAAAGGGAAGAAATGAGAGAAAAAGTAATTAACAACTAAATTTACACCATAGTGAAAAAAGTGTGACACATTAACGAGTATATTCAACCTCTGTTTATAACGCGATCTTCTGTGGAGGAGAAACTCAGTATAAAAGTTAATGAGAGAATAGAGAGAGGAAATGAAAAATTGTTTTGTGTACGTGGTAAACGCTTCTGAGTGGGACTGCGAAACCAGTCCGGAACAAACGGAAAGCGAACAAGAGAAAAATCTTGACAATGACAGAATGAGTGGAATGAAGAATCAGAAAGAAGGGAAGACATATAATGAAGAAAAGTGTTATGAGTCAGGATGAGGGACACGAGGCAGCGGCTCCGAGGCGTCGAGAAACAATTGCAGCACACCCGCGGGCGACGCGTCGCGGCTCGCGCACGTATTGTACTCAGCTTACGAGCGTTGATGCGATTACGGCCCCCTGAACCTCAGTACCTACGCGCGCTCCCATCTGTCCCTACCCACTCGGCAATAGCGTCATGTAAACCCAACCGCTGCGGACTGATGGAGGCGCTAATGACATTTCAATCAAATGCAGTTGAGTGCTCGTGTCAATTGGAGAGGAAAAGTATCTTAATTGACACATGTTTCTCTGAATAACTACATAATATTTGCAATTTGACGTTGCCACTTTCTGGAGTCTTTTCGGGGCATCTTTCTTCTCGTTTGTTATTTTCCAGCAATATGACCTGCAAAAGTAATAAAAACAAAACATTAATATTACAACCAAAATCTCACTCGTAGACCGTAAGGTGGTGGTAACAGTTTGACTCCTTTCGCACTTCTCGCACATTGCTCGCTCGACCAATTTGGATGGGGTATTTAGTTGAAGTTTCAATATAAATATATTGATATCCAATACTCTTCAACATTATTCGGAAACTGTGTTCATAGAAGGTTATTTTTCGCTCTGTCTAAGCATTAATAGTAATGTTAATATTAGTACAATACTCCCCACATGCTTAGATATTTACGAGTAATTCCCCAATTTTTAACGTAATTGTTTTCGTAATTGTTGACGTGTTTTATTTAACCGCTTTCATTCCTGGGTAGCTCCCATGAGGTATTAAAAACAGTACTATAATTTCAAATACTTCCCTTAGATTTGCTAACAATAAGGACGAAGGCGAGGACATTTCATTAACAAGCGCATGTACTTACTATGCACAGAACATTACTATGCAATATTTTTCTTGTAGTTTATTTCTCCCTTTACTTGTACATATTTTTAATGTTTTTTTAAATCGAATATGAATCCTATTCCTTCTTTCCCCTTTATTTATTAACTGTATCGTTTCGAATTTATTATTACAATTTCGCTATATAACCATTATTTGTTTATTTAAAATCTCTGGGTCAAATTGTTAAATATCTAATAATATTTGTTTAGTTACTTCTTTTGTGGAGCTTTAGGATTCCTTTATTTCCCATTCATATCAAATACTGACTCTAAAAATAACGCGAACCTTTTAAACTAGTTTTAAAATATATTGAATAATTGTATACCCATTAAAAACTTGACTAAGTAATATGAAATCAATTAACAATACTTGTAACATCACGAGTTATTTGTTTGATCATTTATTCATCACACTTACGTTCGTGTAGTAATAGATTTAAATACATCATTGATAGAGAAGTTTTGCATTTTACTGAATACTACATACGAAGCTAGTAAACAAGTTAAGTGCCACCACTACCCAAGGATTACCTTTAAGAAGCATTTTCAGCTCCCACGCTACTCCACTTGGCTAAAGACGTCCTCCGACCGGGAACAGCGTCACGGAGTTCCCTCCTCTCCGTAAACCCAAAGTGAGCGCTACGTTAATACATTTCGTCTCCATTCATGACGACTCTCCTACCATAGTCACCCCGAAATGTTTCACAAAACCAGCCTTCGCCTCATCTACTAAAAACCTCGCGCTCGTCCTGGGCTTTGTCTTCTTTTCTTAATTAATTTAGTTCTTGGTATCTCCGAGAGCTCACCCTTTCGCGAACCGACCACTTCACCGCCTTATCTACTTCGTCTTCTGCAGATGCACTCGCCCGCAATTAGGCGTCCACAGCGCCGCAGCGCGCCGAGAATTGAAACTAATGATCAATTTCCATCCCCCTCCGGCTCGCAGTGGTGGTTGGCTTCGGGCGGTCCGTTCGCGCCCCCTCGCGCCACCCCCGTCGCCGCTGACTCCGACAAACCGCATAGCATCACCCTCGCCGCCCGCAAACATTTGCTGTAACAAGGCAGAGTGGCGAGTGGGATTGTTAAAATTTAATCAACGTTATTACAACTTGTTTTACGTCTATCTTTGAGGGCTGTAAAAGGGTTGAAACAAAGGGCCAGCGGGGTGTGAAGTCGCACGGAAGAACGCGCGCGACGAGCAGGAAATAAAACAAATGCAACGCGGCGTCGGAGGCGAGCGACGACGGAGGGGGGTGAGGGAGGGGGAGGATGGAGACGGCTCAGCGGCGTCGCGGCGGCGCCTGGCGGAAAAAGTGGCTGCGGAGGTGGTGAGAGGATGCAGAGCGATAAACTGCGGTATAGAGAGCGAGTCTGGTGCACGTGGCGTGGGCGAGGCGAGAGCTCACGTTGTGTGTCCCATGGGTGATTCCGATGGATGCTGTGGTCTACGAGGCGACTCAGCTCATCAAGTGTACCCTACAATTAAATACAGACTCCCTTGAGGGCAAGGAGATGCAAGACGTTGTGGTCGGATTGGGAGGGTTGGCACTTAGCATCGAACAGGAATTACAGTCATATTTGATTAACAGAAAATGTTGAAGTTCAGTTTCTTATTCCCCACCATCATAAATCGAAGTACCTACAATCAGTTGAAGTTTAGCTACATCAAAAACCCACGTGTTATATTAAATATTTATTTAAAATTATAAATATCTAGCCAATAATTAGAAATGTGCCTATAATAAGTATATTTATGTACATCGTCTTCACTTGGGTATGAATTATATTTATATAGTTAGATATATAAGATGTATAAATGTACGAAATACGTGTTCTCTTTTATAATTGCACCCAATTGTAAAGATTTTTAATTAATTTTCCCTTTAGATTTAGTTTTGGGTATTTTCAATTATTTATTTCTAATTGTGAATTATTTTATTTTTTCTGCATGAAGAAAGGAACATACAATACCTCTAAAGATCGCGGTTTGGCCAGTTAATTTGTAAATTGTAGCTTACAAATTGTTCCTCTCGTTGAGACAATATGTACTTTCTGTCAAGTATGACGTCTATTAATGGAGATGAGAAGTTGTTTAAAAATTTGAGAATCCAATTGCATTATCCCATCATTGCGAAACGGTGTGATACTAAGTATATAATAAATAAATCTTTAGTCGACAATTTTAAGTCAACTAAAAACTTGCGTAATCTGGAAACACACTCGTATACTTATTGTTTATATATGATCAAACATTCGTCGATTATCCTGCATTTCCGTGAAACAACACAAATAGATAAGACTATGAGAAAAGAACGAGTACAAAACACCTAACAGTATATTCTAGGTCCAGAAATGACGTATCAACATCTCTAATAATAATCTGAACTGTGAAAATTAATTTGTGGAAAAGTGGGAAAAATGTTCGTTTCCGTGTATTTCATATATTTTTGTGTAACTGATCAGCGTTGACTCTGCAATCGGAACCCTGATCATAAATAAATCATAATTTCCCACATAAACAATGAGTCTGGTTACAAAAATATAGTGAACTGTGTTTCGACTACTATATTATCTAGTGGATTCGTCCGAGAAATGAACAGGTGTTTGGAGGATAGTTGACTCGCAAATGAAAAAAAATTCTATTATTTAGTCATCCTCTCTGAACTACGTGTCGTAACCTTTGAATCGTATGGAATGAGTAATGCTGCTAAAGAACTATAGGCTGACGTGAGAAAAAGAAACCCATTAGCTTGCTCTCATATAAGGACTCAGATCGTATTTATCGATGAAACTCTTTTCTAATAAACCGCTACTGCAAAATCACCCTCATCGCCGACACAATACAAGATGAGCTATTTAACCTCAGAAACAACGCTCTTCGGCGCATTCTCAGTTTCTTGCCAGACAAACTGCTTCAATTATGTATACGCTCTACTCGGAACAATGCCGTAACGCGAGTAGTTGTTTTATAGCTTACGGCACATACATTGTTTCCTTAATAGCAGATAATTTCTTAATTTTATTGATGGAAATATTTCCGCGTCGCATATCGTTGATTCTGATGAAAATATTTACTGGTTCGTTTCTTAGAAGACCTACAATCATAAGTGCAATCTTAAAGAGCGTACCCGTCCACATAATGATAATTTTCAGATCAAGAGTTTCATTCAAAAATGTTTTAAGAAATTTCAATTTTAGAACTTTATATCCGAAGTTTTGTATTTATAATAATATTATTTCAAATAAAAAAGAAATGTTCAAGTTAAAAAGCTCAGTTTATTATCTAAACATTTGTTATTTATGTCTTTGAATTTTTTGATTCCGGCAGCTGTTGGTGATGTTTTTCAGACTCCATAATGTCGAATTTTGTTTAATTTTTTTATTCTCTATTGTTAAGGAGTCAAATTTGGGTGCACACAAACGAGACTTATTTTCACCACCAAACTTGATTTATAATATTGAATGAAAGAAGAAATGGAAAATTTAAGTAAAAGGATTCTGAAAAGTTATGGATTAAAGGCATTTCTAAATATAAAGAAGAATAAACGAGATACATAAGACACGAAAGGAAAGGTGACTAATACTAATTTAATGAAAGTAGACAATATGGAAGAGCTACGTGCGATTATCGTGACTGTGGCGTAGTAATAGAGATAGATTAGGACGAACTACAAAATTAGCTAGTGATGAAACTGTAACGAAGGAAGACGAATTAGGTGGAACACTTATAAATGCAAAAGAAAAGAATTGGATTTGTTATAAGTGAATTGATGAATACGTTAAGTACGGTTTTATAATCTGCGATTGTTTATGACTATTGAATATATGAATATATCGTTCTAATGTAAGCATGGGATTATCACAGCGTTTGATCACTAAATCCTTAAGAATTGGGGGGGGGGATGTCAGTATTAGGATACGGAAATGATTAATTTTTATTGTTTTAAGATACGTTCATGTGGATACAAGGGAGTTATCTGGTGCGATTAGGAAGGAGTGGTGAGTTGAAGGTAGCAAAGGCGACGGCGACGGCGACGGCGACGGCGACGGCGACAACTCTAGCAAAACAGGACGGCAGTGTTCACGACCGGGGGCGGCGACGAGCGCGACGTTGGGGGCGGTCGGAACGCAACGGAGCGGCGATCTTAACGGCCCCGCCGCCGGCTGTTAACGATAATTAGCCCGCATTTGCATACAACCCGGGGGCCGAAGGCTACTGCGTTGCTGCTATTGCGCCGGCGGGAACGCCTCAGGAGTCGACGGCGCGAGCGACACGGCGCGCCGTCGGGACTGTAGGAGGAGGAGTTGACGTGGGTGGAGATGCAAAGGGAGAAACAAGCGAGCACGACTAGGGGGCTGGATGACTCCCTACAGATCGCACAGTAAGTCCTTCATAGCCCTGACGACGTTTCATCCTCTTGTTCCTGATGACTCGACATTACTGCGGTTATCTATGTTAACACGAGGGACAACAACAAATAATTTCAATTGTGTATCGACGCTTATTTGTAATTGCTATTCTTGAAACAAATATTTTAAATATATTATATAGTTAAATCATATTACTGAGCCAACCAAACTGATTGCAAAACACGACACAGAATTTATTTAGAACGGAATTGTAAATTAAGTCGCCGATGTCCAGAGCAATATTTTTATCACCGAAAATCAAGTGAGAGTGTTCGTAGAAACATCTAAATGTATGATAAGAAACATTTTTTGAGGAAACGTAATTTTTTATATACAGTCTTTTCAAAATAAAGTTAATTTTGAAAACACTATGTACATAACCAGTTCGATTTTTTCAATATATTATAAAGTTTTGAAATATAATTATGTATGAGAACGTAAGAACTATAAAGCTTTCACTTGTTTTACTGTAGGAATAATTTTTAAAAAAATTTCCCGAAGTTTGTTGGAGATGTCGTTGTGTGCTGAGAAGCAATTAAGTCCATTCTCATTGGCAGGGTTTGGACACAATTACGGCGAAACTACCTGGTGTGACGTAACATATCACACTAACTCCTAGAACATTTATATTTTCTGTTCTCTTTCCTTCAGGTTCAATCCGGTTTTTTTAAGTTATCTCCATTCAACACTGCTACCAGAGATAAGTGAGATCTCTTGAAATCGCTAAAGAATTGGCGGGTCTCAGTGCGCGATTTGTAGGTTGATAAACGTACCACAACATCCAAATAACTGTTTTGGGTTTTTTTTTCAATGGTGGTGAAAAAATATATGACTGCGAATAAACATCAGATAGGCATTTGCATTTCGTATAATACCTTGTAAGATTTACTAATTTTTCTTGGGAAAACTTCAAACGGATATACAATAATATTTCCTAAACTAATATTATTCGAAAGATGAGGGTAACTTCCTGAAAGGTTACGTTGTGATTTTATTCTATAAAAACGGAATCTTCATAAGTGTGTTTTTACGCGCATTTTCAAATAGATCAAAAATTTGACCAACTTTTCAGTTTCAAATTCGTTTAATTTTTTAATAGAAAAAAAAAGAAAAAAATGAATTTTTTTTCACATGATGGTTTGTGTATTCTAAATATTTTCAATCTAATATCTTTACTCCCAATTACTTCGACCAAATCATAGTGGAAGAGCAGGCCTGGTCTAAACTTAGCCACATCATAAAAAGACATAAAATATAAAATAAAAAAATTGCCCAAATTTTTTATTGATGAAATTTTCTTCAAAAATAAAGGAAAGGAATTTCATTGGAAAAGAGGTAGGGAAAAGAAAAATAACAGTCATCCATGTACTGCTACATTGAGTACCTTCCGCTAGCAGCGGTTCGATCATCCTGTACAAACACGCTTGTTTTTTCGTAGCGTAGTAGCATCGCATCGGGGCCTGTGGTGGCCGCGGCCCACATCGCGTCGCGTCGCGTCGCGTCGACGTGGACGTCGTTCGTCCGTCCGTCCGTCCATCCAACCGTCCGTTCGCTCCGCGCCGATAGCAGCCTCCGCTCTAAGCCGCGGCTTATTTACTTAGCCGGCCGCGTCAACAAAAGTTTCCAATCATGCAGCGCATTGTGGCGCAGGTAATCGTCGTATCGACGTGACGGCAGACGATGGGATGGAGGTGGGACGGCGACTCTCGCTGGCCGATGTTTGCGCCGGCCGCCGTCCGCGACCGAGCTTTGTGCGCCCACTCCCTCCCTCGCACTCCCCTCCCTCGCTCCGCGCCATAAAATAGCAACGAATGTTATTTCAAGCCACACATCATCCCAGATATCGAATCGAAACAATCAATCCCTACCCATTCCTATCATTCCACTTTCCAAATAGGCGCGCGGGAGCGTGGCGCGGCCCGGGCGAGTCGGGATTGAAACCGTTGTCCGAGAAGGGGTGCGAGGGGACGGGGGATTCCGAATGAATGACCATGCTGACACGCGGAATGGACTTCAGAACTGAAATGATAAAACAGCCAATAGGGAGTCCTCCGCCCTCCTCCGTGTGTGCCACCCAATGACCCACCCCCTCTCACCCCCTTCAATACCCTCCTACACCGAGCCGGTCTTCCCTATCGCGAGGACAATGGGGTGATATTTTGCGGCAACAAAACGTTTGTGATGGTAGCAATTTTCAATGGGAATTTGCTTGATTTTCGGATTCCTGGGGATGGCGACGGGGGTGGGTGGTAATCAGATCGAGCGAGCGATGGTGCTCCTGTGTGCGCCCCTTCCCTGACTCCCTCACCCCATCCTCGCCGCCCTTCTGACGCGTCGGCACGGCGGGCGCCCCTGGGAAGATGTTATCCACACGGAGCGGTCTGTCCGCGACCGCTACGTCACACTCTGCAATCGATACTTGTATCGACTCACCGCCGCTCAGCCCCAGGATGTTCTCGACGAAGCGAGGGATCTAATCCCTCTTTGCGCCCAATCGACTCTCCAGAAGTGGGCTAATGAATTTCGCCCGCGGGAACAAGAAGTGGCGAGAGATGCCGAGATGGTCGGGCCAGATGCTACCCGGGCTATGAGGGAGGGTCGGCAGATGATGTTCGTCTGAAAATTCTCACGCTATGATTACATGTAATGAGAGGTATTTGAGTGAAATGGAAGCTGTACCGCCATGGTGCGTGTTAATAATTCGTGACTAATCTGATTCGCTTGGCACTCCATTCTTTGTGTATACTGGCTGCTTCAGTTAATCATATCTCGATTATCGTCAATTTTGTTGTCCCATGAGGGGTTATCTGCATCCTTATTGAGATTTTTCCACTTTTATTGTACCCTTAATATTAGATACCATCTATAGAATTGCATTTTTTTACAGTTTGCGAAGATATTTAATCCTCTGAATATGCTTGACAGTTTTCAACAAATATTTAGAGAAACTTTTTAGCTCACTCCGCAGAGAAATATATTTCTCACAAATTTCTACTCAACTATTTCATTTCTCTTTTTCTATTTATCTGTGTTGATATTAAAAGTAGAAGCTGGAGTAGAAGCACAAAACTGCATATTAATGAAAGGATTAAACAGTCTTAGTTTATCTTTTCTAGTAAAAGTGCACATAATATTCTAGAAAAAAATCTTCTCAAATGAAATATATTAGCAAACAAACAAAGGAAATATATTTATACCAAGAATATTGAAGTAATATGAAAAGAAGAATTAAATTTGCTTTCAGATTATGTATTTCTCTCTACTGACAAGTTCATACCTTCCCTCAAATTTTATTGACACAAAAATTTCATATACTCTCTGCAATCGTTGAAAATACTAATAAAGTTAGTTCATGGACAATATAATAAATATACATAATAAAACGTGTTTAATTTTGAACTATTTAAAATAACAAGGTTACATTTCGAGTCCGTCATATTCGAGCTAAAGACAAACAATCCCGTGCACGCCGCCCTACTGTTCAGAGGCTTGGAATGGAAATTCTCTTCGGAGCAACCTCCACTTGCCACAGTGAGCCCCTCCCAAACAGCAATACTTGAGCCACTCACTCTTGGAGGCCCCACGTCAACCGAAGCCTCACAGAGCGTCGCGGCGTTTCTTGGTCGTAAAAGGAGACGTCCTCATGGCGTCGCCGTCGACGTTGTCTGCATCCTTCGCTCGCTCGGGATCTTCGTCAGAAGCGAGCACCGTTTCAGAACAGCCACCCTGAGGCAAATGCATAATGCAAGGGGCTCTCTGTCTCTCACACGAGGGTAGTACAGGTGAGGGGATGCAGGAGACGAGAATGATCTTTCGTTTCCGTCTCTCATTGCTCTTCCAGTTACACTGCAAAGGTCCTTAAAGAATCTACTTTTCAAATTCGGACAGGGGCACTCTCGAATTTGGTTTCATGTCTTCCAATATAGTTTAATATTTAAAAAATATATTTCAGGGGTCACTACCAAGCTTTCAGATTTAAAAAAATTTCATTCATTATAAATCTAAAAATTTTATAGCGGGAATGAGAGATTTCAAAAGTTGAATTTTTTTGAACCATCATAATTTACAAGTATCTTTTTGAGACCTCATGACATTGATGCTACTGACAATGAGACACGTTTGGATGTAGATATCTCCTGTAGAGATGTGTTTTTGGGCAGTGGAGAACAAGAAATGCATGACAATGGTTAACAAATGTTACATTAGATCAAAAAAGGATTGCGAGTACAAATATATTTTTTCTGAAAATAGTCTATGATATAAAATACATTTTTGTTGAAAATACAATTATTACATGAAATTCAAAATTGGATATAAATCGTCTTAAATAAATATATAGATGAAATAACAACGTGCATATAAAATCTATTAATTGAAAGCCAGAAGTTTTAACTTAGTAATTAAGAAATACTGATGGAATTGATATATGAACGGTTATTAGAATACATCACTTCCTCATTCCTTTAGGGTAGTGTTTAACTTTACAAACTCAATTTCTCTAGAACTAGAATTTATTGAGTCATATGATTTAAAACTTTTATATAAAATGTAACTCCTTGTGAGAATCAAGGACTTCGCACGAAAGTCTATCAGGTGAGTGTGTGGCTACAGATCCTACTTCCCTCTCGTCTCGTCAACCCCTGCCTTCGCGATCGCCATACTGCTTTCGCGACCGTCGCTGCGGGCATCCGAAGAGGGAGCGGGGTCATCATAAAGGGCTGGCCACAGCCCCACTGGGCCCTCCAGTACCGCACTCGTCTGATAAATTCCTCTTTTATAGACAGCTTTGGCCGAATTATGTGGCTATTTTTGTACTGGATGAATGTTGCTTGGGGAGGAGAGGTTCTGTTACTACCAAGATTTCGCGTATAAATTTCACATTTTGTAAAAAAAGAAGAGGAGGATAAAAGTGTGGGTAAGAATGGACGGCGCTTGAGCACCGACTGGAGTGAGGGGACGACGTAGGAGATACGGGGCTATGAACAGAGGAAAGATCTAAACGGTCCCTTGATATGCATAAATCTGACTTGCCTGATAAAATTCTGAATTTCTCGGCCTGGCGGGAAATATCGCTCCGGTGGGACCCGTCGACCGCGGCGGTCGCATTCCCCTCCCCTCCCCCTCTCACGTCCCAGTCATCCCTCTCACCTCCCCGCTCCTTACTCAAATTCGGCGCCAGTCGGTTCCCCGCATCAGCTTTTGCCATCCCTGTCTCCCGCTGCCCTCGGAATGCGCAATGAGGACGGGTGAGGAGGGATTGTGAGAAGAGGAGGAAGGCGCTGGCTGGCTTCGGGTGACACACGACCACGCCACTGACTCCTGACTCGAGCGCGGGCCACCGAGCGAAGGCCGAGGGGCGCTGGTCGAGGACGGGGTGAGGGCGGAAGGGCGGCCGTGAGGGCGCGGTCCGACGATCGTGAGTGCCGCAGCCGACGCCAACCAGTCGATTTCTCAAAAATCTCACACACAGCGAACGGTCCCGAGTGGTTTTCAATTTGAAGATTCTGTTATGTAACAACCTTGCATTACGTAATATCAATTATGAAAACATTTAGGAAACTACGAGTGAATATATAAATAGAAATTCCCCAATTCGATGCTTATAACAATTTCAAAAACTATTTTCTTGCATGATTGTGTTGTCCTATGGCTCATATTAATTTAGTTTTATGTGTACTCAACATTGGCACGTTTGTGTACATAAATTCTGTAGCCCCATCCTGGCCCGGGTTTTTCTCCGGTTTTCCTTCGGGTAGAGGCGGATTTATCATACAGGTTCTCTAGGCTTTGTCTATGGGCGGGTCTATTGTAACAATAAATCGTGAATTTAGTGTTATTTCAATTTTTAAGCACTATACTCAGAATAATCTATAGTTCGATAATAACTTACATGTAATTTTTTGCTTAAAATTACAAACATATTGACATTCTATTAGTATTATAACTCGCAGCTAACTTTTTATCTTATCTAGGAATTTTTGCTGAATTTTTTGAATCCGCCTCTGCCTTAGGGCCCTTGATCGGAATTGATGGGATGGTCCCTTGCTTGCTTCCGGAGAGTAAATTAGTTTTTTTTTCCCTCCACGTGGTCATACGCAGTTTGTACTGTTTTTTGACAATAAATTTATTTATTATTATTAAAATAAAAATTCTCATTGATTTGAATACTAGCTCTCCCTATTTTTGTAAAGACATGTCATTCATCACAACGTTATATTTTTTCATACAACGAACTAATTTCTTACATTAAACTTATGCGTGTAAAAATATATAATAAGTGTATACAAGAAAATGTGATGTTTGAAATTTATGCCGGAAATATCAAAGATAAAGAAACTTAAATAGTGTGTGTATTTCGTTGGCTAATTTTTAACAAGGCATAAAAACACTATCACTAGGACGCGTGATCCTATGGTATAAACTGCCTTCTAGATAGTGCTACTCGTGTGTCTCTTCCTTCCGAAGAAAACATTGACATTGGGCGAATACATGTTAACTATCACCCTTGACCTAGTTTCACACAATTAGATTAAACAGTAAACTGAATATAAAATATTTAATGAACTATTAAATTATTTGCTTTTATTTAATACTGTCAAGGTGTTTGCGTGGGTATTTCAATTCACAAGCATGTTTTATGGAAGTTATAGTAATATTTGTGTTTATAAGTTATAGTAATAGTTTGTGAAAGTTTACACAAAATTTAATAAGAGCGTAAAATAACTCTTCATCGTTCCTGTTGATATAAGTCACTGAATAAAATTTCAGTTCATTTGAACAGTACTTAATATAATGTCTGTAATCTTTAATATGTAAATGTTATTCATGACCATATTTGATGGGTTCTTATATTATTAATATCTCATTTCTTCCATTATAGTGCAATCAAAACAGAATTATTTAGCTATGTTATCCTAGGTTTGAATAGATGAATTTTTTTGACGTAAAACAACAGTTTTAGACATGTTATAAACTCTCTTAAATGTTTCCTTTCTTTAACTATATAAGGGCGAGCAATTGGATCAAATTCAATTATTAATTATGTTTTTTAAATGAGAGAACAAAATAAAGAATTTTCTTTAACTCAAGTCTGTAGTCAAAATTTTATTAACAACACTTTTTTAAAATTAAATTACTGTGTTTCATTTTTTTCGCATCCGGCATACGTAGTAATTTTCTTAATTCATCATTTATGTAAATTTGAACATCACCATAAAAAGTGATTAATATATCTCAACCTTGTAAATAAACTATTGATAAATTATGTCTTCAGTGTTTCGGTTGAAGTACATCAGCCCTTCCTTTCAAAAAACAGAATTTAAAAAAAAATTAATACTCCATTTTAAAAATGAACGTTTTTCTTTTTTGTCTGTTCTTTTTTTTTCATATTGAAATTTATTCATGATAATTTTCTCGTTCTCAGTTTGAAAAAATGTAATGAACATAGTTGCTCCTAGTGAGGATACTTCACTGCACTGCTCCACAGCACTGCGGGTTGAATGTGATGATTATAGTTCAACTAGTCTTATTCCTCATTTTGGAAATGGGCATTTCAATGTATATTTCTTAGGGACAAGGATGTAAATATGTGCCATTATTATCGAAAATATGACTAAAAATGAATATATTGGTCAAATGAACTTCCAGATACTGAAGAAACCCAATAGATATTGAGAGTAATAGTAGGGTTGCAAATGATTAAGGTGCCGAGTATTTATTTTATTTCCCTTTAAAGGAGAAAATAGAGGAAAATAATTGATTATCAAGACATTTTATGCATATTCGAAGGTTTAATTAAGGTACGAATCGGAATGGAAAGAAAACATAGGAAAACTCGAAAGGTGCTAAATTATATGCAGCAAAGTCTCTTAGGTAGTGCATTCATGTGAGACCAACTAGACAACACACTCACACACAAAATGAATAAAATATCTTAGATTTCGTCATGATAAGGAAGTGAATTTACTTTAAAAGCGTTTCAGACGGTATCTAACTAATAATTGTCCTTGTTTTCAAATTTGGTCTCGCGAATGCATGGCAAATTAACAAAACTATAGGGACATTATTATTTTAGTACCTTCCTCAAAATTGTACCTGTTTGTACAATACACCATAAGAAAGTGTTGATATAACTCATTGATGCAGATAGTTCATTCAAGCTTATAAGTTATTCATTATTTTGAACTAACTGAAACTACTCAGCTCAACATATCCCTGCGCTCCGAACTAACATCCATGTACGACAACATATACATTCGTGTGAACTATATTCTTCACCTATAATACAGAAAATTTTTATTTATTGAGAAAATATCATGGTTAATTACTCAAAAAGCAAATTCCATCGTTGCGTTGCAAGTGGGTAAATGTATAATCATACTAATCTTTTCTTGTAATGAATGTTTCATTATCATAACCATAGCATTAATGAATTGTCCTACCTTGTTATATCTCCGTTATAAAAGTGTGTAAATCAAGTTTTGTGAAGGGTTGTATTCGACTATTTCATATCCTCAATTATATCATTCACGGTGATATGTATATGCATGGAAAAGTTTACATCTGATACCAGGGTGAGGGAGTACACTGTGCCGAGAGCCACCTGTGGCGGTCACCGTCAGTGGCAGTGCGTAAAGAGTAAACACGTGCATACATATGACAGCTCACGGATTGATGACTGACGTCAGGCAGGGGCGGGAGTGTATTCGAGTGCGGGGGTATTGTAGGGAAGGACGCTGGGTCGCGACAATGGCGCCCTGGAGCGCCCGCCGATCCCTTCCACCGCCGCCCTTTGCCTGTCAACCACGTCACGCCATGAAAAATGAATTTTAAGCTCATCGCGGCGGGTTTTACACGCGTTCCCTCTTGCATCTCGCGGTCGGTCGGTGGGGCGCGCTCGCGCGTCTCGGGGTCCCACCGCGTCCTCACTTCCTCCCTCGCACCCCCGTCCCCAACGACGAGTCCTTCGACTCCCCTATCGATAATCGAAATCGTGTCTGTCCTCCCTGTGGCCCTTTCCGCATGTCGAAGATCTTGTCGCGGTCCCATTGTAGCGGGGACGGCGACGTTGGCGGTGTGCCGTCTGATAACGCCGGGCTGCCTCATAACAATAAAGCGGGGGTCGGCGTTTTTTTCCGCTCGCAAATTTGCATGCACGAGGAGCCACCCAGATAGTTCCCTACTCGGATTTATGTGGAGCTCAAGAAGCCACGGCGACCGCACTGGGGTCACTTGAGGGAGGTTTACCTGCACCACTGGTTTTATGAGACGTCTCGTTAGTCCACCTCTAGAACAGTATCCTTAAGTACGTAACTCAAGCCAAATATTTTCAAATTCTGGCAACACACCACAGAATATGATACTTCCGAAACATGTTGAAATAACAAATAAATTAATAATATTTTATGATTTTATTTGTCTTTTTATATGGTAGATAATGACATTGTATTTAATACATGGAGCAATAATACTCTTGTTACGTAACTCGATTAGAACATGTCCTAATATTTATTTCTTAACATCTGTAATTATTCTGCAAGGAATAAAATGTAGGATGTTGAATTAATCTTCGATGAAGGGAAAAAATGGTAAAAATTTCGTATTATGATGACACTAATAATAATGAAGTTCGCAATTTAAGAAAGCTGACGGATGATATATTTTTCTGTGCCTCATATTTTCTCTCAAACGAAGATCCAACTTTGTAGAAATGGTTCAGGATCTCTCCTCAAGAAACATTTTACGAGGAATGATCCATTTCCAAAACGCTATATACAGAATTTTCAAGATAATTCTCACCCAACAAAAACGGAATCCTTTTGGAGTGTTCATAAAGACAACCATCACTACAAGGTAAAGGAAAGATTTCATATCTTTATGATCAAAGTTACGTCGCAGCGTTTGAAAATGTTTTAGAAAACATTTCATACAAACGTATTCTCTGAATTTTCTTTGAATTTCACATGACTTACTCACGAGGAATAATACTTACACTCGATGTGCATTATTCCCGGGGAAACTTTTGTAGAACGCGGTAACTTCAATTCTCCAAGACGAACTGTGACGAGTATATTTGAGAGGATTGAGACTCGGATACAGTTTCCGAATATAAATGAACGTTTGAAAATAGTTCGGCGTGTTAATAGGTGATTCGTATTCCGTTAATGCCAATCTTCGGTGCTTTCTATTCTATCAAAAACCATATTCGTTTTAGAGTGTATTTGGCTTGCACCCGCATAAGATCTATTCATCGTTCGTCTTTCTTTGTTGCAGCTGAGGATGGAATTCAAGCAGAATCTGAGCGTTGATTTCAGCTATAAAACTCCTACGACTTTTTTTACTGCACGGAGTCCGGATCACGAGGCTTTCCACAGAGAAAGAGAACATAAAAGAAAAACGGGTAAGTCACGTTTTGCAAGAAAAGTCATCTGAATTTGTATACCTAGAAATGAATGAACTCAAATGGCCAAATATTTTCCAAGAAGCAAATTATATAATGTACCTGGATTTTTAATCAATTTACCATAACTCTATAAGCAGGAGACAAACAATTTTGTGGTCGCAATTTATGGAGTGTTGTGTTGCCGTAATTATTAATGTCAGTGATAAGAGACGAACCAAGTTCTACCGATTCCTCTTCAAAGATTCTTTCATCTAAAAATTAAAAAAACAAGGAAAAAAGCTGACGAAGTATATAAAATCCAAAACTGTAACTTTTACTCGTAGTTACAACATATTTAAGTGTTTTTGAGTAAGTTTATCCACAATCTTTAAAATTAATTTTGAAATTGTATTTTAATAAATTGGGTATCTACATGGTGAATTTCGCCAAACATATGGGTAACTTTTTTGAAAATCTAGAAAAAGAGCTGAATTTTTTAAATTTCTAGGAAACCTTTTTATCTTCTTAAAATCTTTCCATCATCCCTGAGTTTCTTCTTCCAATATATGGGCAAAGTGATTGCGCCATCGCCAACTAACCCCTTATATTCTGAACAAGTCACTTTATCATTATTCGTATAAAATTTATCTCATTTAATAAATCTTTGTTTTGCGAAAACATAATTATTTGCTTCAAGGACGTAACGAGACGCAACCGTCATCTAAAATATTCGCCACTTACTTAGTGCAAATAGTAGAGAATTGTTATGGACACACAGTGAACGATGATTGATAACTTTCGGAACGATGAGGCTTATTCTTGAGATGTAGCACAAGGTACCGTACACGACCCTCTAGCTTTTCTGTTGTATGTGAACGATGTTGACAAGCCTCTTAGGTACAGTAGATTTCAAATGTATGCTGATGATTTGCAAATGAGTGAGGAAGAAGAGGTGTATATATANAGCAAACATAAAATCAGTCACTGAACGCATAAATACAGATGTGGAATACATCGTTAGGACTTCTCTTAAATCCCTCTATATCACAATGTATTCTCCTTGGTTCAAAGCAATATATCAAAAAAATTACAAACACCAATTACCTGATATCATATCCTGGTGTAATAGTGTAAAAAATTTAGGCATCTATATTGACAACTCACTTAGCTGGCGATACCAAATTGATAAAATATGTCGGAACATATACTCTTCGATTCATTCAATGAAACGTTTACGTGATATTTTACCAACTCATTACGAGAAACCCTTATCAAATCCCTAGTCTCGCCTCACCTTGATTACTGTAACTTCTTGGTCACAGACATAACGGGAAAATTAGAATGTATATTGGAAATAGTACAAAACGCATGCATTCGTTTTATGTTCGACTTAAGGAAGTATGATCATGTTTCAGAATTCTATGAAAATTCCGGTATCCTCACACATGTGAAACGACGCTCGTTACATATGTTAGTCCTTCAGTATAAGATCCTCAATAGCGACCATTTCAAAAAACTTAGCTGAACGTTTCCAGTTTCTGAAATTAAAACGCGCGAGAGACTCATCCCTTCTCACGATCCCAAAACATAACACAACCCTTTTCAGCAAATCGTTTACAGTACAGTCTAACAGAGCATGGAACAAGTTACCAACTCAAATTAAATCTCTTCCTTCATTCCCTTCACATAAGCGACATCTATCCAAGTGGTTGCAACATTATTCACTTTAGTCACTTTACAATATACTTCCCTCCTCTTCGCACTTCTTATCCCCTCTTCTTCCTCACTCATTTCCTGTCTCTACCGCTTCTTTCACTTTCTTCTCTCACCAACCTCCATAATCCTTCTCACCCGTTTAATGTATATGTTTTACATAAAATATATTTACGCCCTGTGTATAGGAAAAAATTTAAAATTGATTCAGTGTAAAATTTTTATTCTCTTTCTCATCGTGTTGAATTTGTATATAGAAAATGTTTTTTTATAAACTAACAATTAGTTATGCATATTATTATGCTGAATTTGTAATTAGAATGAATCATTATCATCTTTTTTAGTATACAAATTTTACATTTTTAAATATTTTTATTTGTTTCTTAAGTCTTGTTGTACGGTATTTTCTTCTGCTTTTTGTGTTTCATTTATTCGCACTATGATGTTTCCTTTATTTTTTTGAACTCTCAAACTCACTCTTTTCTAGAAATTACAATTATCTTGATCTTTATATTTCTAATAGTTGTTAAAATATTTTTTATGAAGTTTAAATTGTAAGTTTTCCTACGCGTATATCATATTATTATGGTAATTGTTATATTGTAATATTAACTTGTTCGGCCCTAACCCGCCATCCTGATTGAGGGTTTTGCCGGTTTTTTCCTCAAATGCATAAGGTTTCCCGCAATGATCCTTTGCTTTGCTTTCCCAGACTTAAATGTAAACGTTACTCCTCTCTTATTTCTCTACTTCTGTATAAATTGTATTTTTTTTTCTTACGTGGTTAGACGGTAGAGCAGACCTTATGGACTGAGTCTCGCCACTAAATAAAGACATTTTATAATAATAATATCAATTATTTATTATTATTATTATTATTATCATCATCTCTACCCGGGTTGTTCACTTTGCTCGGACAGTTCTGGACAAACATATCAGTAAGAAAATACAAAAACGCATTCAATGCTTTCAGTGGTTAACATTTATCTGTGGAAAGACCATGTCTACTTCTTCGGTCAATATACTGCTTTTTTCTTCCCATCACCAATAAATTATTCTTATTTAATGCTGATTTTTTCTGAACTAATTCAGTCGGGTGCATAAACATTTTCTTATTTGATAATTTCATATTTACATGGTGTGATATCAATGGCCTACGGTTACTAAAAGAAAAAACTTTTCATTGTGGG
Organism: Laupala kohalensis; assembly: GCA_002313205.1. Classification (NCBI taxonomy): domain Eukaryota; kingdom Metazoa; phylum Arthropoda; class Insecta; order Orthoptera; family Trigonidiidae; genus Laupala; species Laupala kohalensis. Next base: position 64,590 of record NNCF01126186.1, read on the forward strand.
AATATCTTTTGCCTGTGCGGCAACAATATAAGATTTAAGCTCCACCCAACAATTACATTTCCTAGACTTAACAAATAAAATGTTTGAAGTCTCTCTTCAGTCCTAAGAAATGAATGTATGTCCGTAAATTTTCGAAAGTGTAATTATATTTGTCCCATAGATGTCACAATATTGTAACGTATGTTAAGCTACTAATATAGGCAAAACATACTCTCATTTCCATATCCTTTTAATGTAAGCATAAACATTACGTCAATTTAGATGGTTTCTTATTTTGACTGAAACTCACACCACGATTTCTAATGATCGTCTTTGACAGTGTGGTACTTAACCTCCCATCTAACCATTAATTCCATCATTTTTCATTTAAAATTTTTTATTGGATGTATCTGCATCACAGACTGCAGTTTATTCCTAACTCTCAATATTTCTAAATATCTATTGGCAGAAATCTTGGTATACCCTTTAGCGTTGTCCTCCATTGCAGAGACAGCGACGAGGCAGAGGATGAGACTAACTGCTGTCGTGTAATTGAGGCAGTTGACGCAGATCGCGGAAACTGCCACCATCAATTATGTGGATGCATTCTGCAGAGTCTGCATTCATGTGGATGCTTCAACGCTACACGACGGGATCATTCAAAGTGCAAGGTCGACCACTGACTCCAGTTGTACCCACGGAAATTATGGTCTCCTAATATACGTTTGTTGACCTCTTATATTGATTTTACACTTACAAGTTATCTGCTTTATGGTGAAGAAGAAAGGTTTTGTAGAAATCTTTCCTGATAGTATACCACTCGAAGACTTATTTATTTCTCCTCAAAAAATATTTTACAATCCATGCCTCTATTATTTCGATATAAAGTTCAACGAGTTTAATCATAATGTTGTGAATCCAAGGAAATAAATTCTCATGATTTTTAAGCGACTGCCTTACACATGATTTGCACCTTGATCCGCAATCAACATGGTCAAAATATCATTAATACATTCACATAACAGTAGTTTCCTTCTCCGAAACACTATCATTACTATTCCTTCTATGAGACAGTATCATTTTACATAGATTGTCATCTGTTTTCTGTCCATCGTTACAAATGTTTAATTTCATTTCTAAAATTTATAATCTATAAATCGTTCGTTTATTAGTTTGTTATTTGTTTCAAGTAAAACTACTAGTTATAGGCCTCTCTTTGATTTCGCAAAGATATGTACGCTAAGGAGATCTAGTAGTCGTTTAAGATGTTGATGAAAAAATTTCCAAGACATCATCAAGGTATGAACCTCGATCGTCCAACTAACAACTGCATACACTAGGAATCCCCCAACCCATATCACGTCTTTGATGCTGTACCCATTCCTCTTCTCGGAACCCTCTCCTTGGTCCGTCCCCTCATCTTCCACCCACAAGATTCATGCGATCGACCCCTTCAGTTCGCATTCACCCTACGGGCGCGTGCATCTAATCCGGTTTGCTTACAGACGTTGCATCCCAGCGTCTCCGCATTATTGCGATCTGATGACGCGAGCGTTACGCGAAATTGAGAAGAATGGCGACAGTTTTATTTCATAACTTCTGGAAAATTTTTGAGGAGGGGTCGTGTAAAGGTTCGACCTCGAAGAGAGAGAGAGGAAGTAATGCGCCATGGTATGTAAGCGCCCTCTGGTGGGGAGACGATGTTCTGTGGTCACTGTTGCGTAGAGGATAACTTTAAGTAAAAATGTCCCATGCCAGCGTTTTTATGTTTCCCCGGAATTTATTACTAGAACTCTTCTGGTGATTACATCCACGACCACACAATCTGCATTTTTAATGTAAGATTCTTCATGTGGTAAATCTTAATCTTGAGGATATTTCAAAATTGACCGTTTTGAATTATGCCACGATCTAGGCTCAAAATTGATTAATGATACTCTCACACTTACAGACTTAAATAAATCAAAAAGGAATCTACAGACTTTTGGAACAATAGGAAAAAACAATTTATTTATAACAACACAAACATCATATTGGCATCACAACCCTTACATTCATCAATAATTACCAGTTTGCTGGTTTTGATAACATAAAATATCTTTGACTCTAAAGATGATATTTTCTCGTATTACACCTCTTTATAATACCTTTACATCTTTTGGTATCTTCTCGTCTCGTGGTTCAAGTGCCGACCTTGCACTAGAATGCTCGGACCTCGCCTGTTGCTCGAAAACATTTAACTTTCTAACAAGTTATTGTCTTTGACTCGGAAGAAAGTTTAACATAACTTGTTCTCTTAACAGACTGAGAACCACAACCTCAGAACTCGCTTTGTCTAGAAAAGTCTCTTTATCTCGTATTAGACTGACTCAGTGAAAATCAGTGAGTGAATGCCAAGTTAACTAGCCTCGGTGACAGTAACTGATCGAAATGAGAACTAGCATCGTAGACGGATACTGAACTATTGACATGTAGCATCGTTGGTAGCTAACGAAACGACTGATAATCAGAATGAGAATAGAATGAGAATGAGAGTGTTTCCTTGTGCTACCTTCGTGAGGTAAGCATTTTCCAGAGTGGGGGGTAGGGGTTCACATCTCACAGCCATATGCTCCAACCACTAGAGCGGAATAATTCACTATTGGTTGGCGTGGCACTCGCGCGTATTTAAACCAAATATCTGGAGTGTCTCGATGAATTACTTTAAATTATGTGAACCTTACTTTTTCACATACTTTATTATCTCGTGTACGTTCAATTATGCCTGTGGTCAATTATGTGTGATCCCCATCGGTGGCGCAGGTGGTAGTGTTGTCGCTTCTTACCAAAACATCCCGGGTTCGATTCAGAAAATTTATAGTTTTTTCTCATTGCTGTCCCAGTTCATATAGCTGTGACTACTGAAAAGTCAACCTTCCTTCCTCCATCCAGCTCCTCCTAGTACCAATAACTAAATACTAACCACTTCTACTTACCACTTCTAATAACCCCTCCACGTGGGCCAAGTTGTTGGTAAACTCAGCTAACCGGTCCACCTACTAACAATGACCTACCACCCAACTCCTAACTCCTATCGCTCAATAAGATAAGCTTAAATAGCATGCTACATTTCCCAATTACAAATGCAACAATAGAAATTATGCCTCCTATCTTCAGCAACATAAAATTGGTTGGATTTTTTACGAGACTTAACGAAATTATGTAATACAACATAAATATTCTAACTTGGAAAATAAATTTTGGCCAAGATCCTTTCGCCTCCCTTTGTCCTCAACAACTAAATTCAGAGTTGTCGCCGCAGCCAAGATAACGTGGGGCGCGAATGCCATGTATTCAAAGCAAAGGCCCAACCCCTCTGGCAGAAAGAAGTTAAGATGGTTCTGGGATGGTGAGTTATTTGGGAAAGTGAGGTCATAGCTAAAAGATCATCCAAGTTATGCTGGACTAAAAACGGACTTCACATTTGCAGGACAGAGGGGGAAATTCATATTTGTTTGTGTATAGATTTTACGTTTTTTTTTCTTCTTTTGTTTAGGTGATGGACAGGTAACTGACTCAGGTATATCGACGTTTTGCAAAATATATGTTTGGCCTGCTGGGCAGTAATTCAAAGACTCGTGACCATTATTTACTGATATTCAACGTATCAAGGAAATCCTTAATAATCAAAAAGGAACCATCTACTTCACAGTGTATTGACTGAGAGTAAGAGGACAGAAATAAATAACTGTTTAAAGTATGCAAATTATTAAAAATGTAAGAATATGAAATACTATTCGGGTCTTTTCTTTGGATAAATCCACTCATTTATCAAGAATTTCAAAGAAGAAGAGGACTTATATAAGCCAGCTGGGGAAAACAAACTAATATTTTTATGAAAATGATAATTATAACTATCAATCAAATACCTATTAATCATTTTCTACAGTAATATCCCACCCTCCTTGAACGAACAATTTCCTCGTTTTGTCACGCTGACATGAACCTGTTCTCACAAAACACAGAAAACTACTCCTCGCCTCCTACAACTATCCTTGCGACAAAATGCAGAGAAGGTGCTGATCTCAGGGTGTAAATCCTGGGATTGGAAAGATCCCTTGACTCCTTCCACTAGATAAGGTTTAGGTGACGTCGTTTTTCGTTCTCGGTGTTCTTTGTCTCAAACGTCGACCTTCTCTCGATTCTGGGTGAACCAGCCCCAGTACCATCTATTCAACGCCGCTCTGGCGATGGGAATTACCGCAGATATTTTTTCTTGAGTATTCGAAGGGAAGTCTCATATGTTATAAGTAAATGGAAAAGTATTCGAGAAATACTTCAATTTAATTTTACATATATTTGATTCAGTTTACTATTCTATCGACTTATCGATTTTGTAGTTTACGAAAAGTTCACCCTCTGCGACTAACCACCGCAGTCGTAATACTCGGGTACAGCAATCTGTCATTTCGTGGTCCTAGTTGGCCGATACACTATATATATATATATATATATATATATATATATATATATATATATATATATATATATATATATATCCGTGTGAAAGAGAGAAATGTAGACTTTTAGCAGTCAATTAGTTAAATTGGTGCACTGGATAGAGCAATCGTATTTCTATCAGGAGATGTACTTCACACCGTGTGTGATCCAAGTTTAGTTTGCAGTGGAGGTCAATGCGAGTCTGCGACAGTAGAGAGACGATTTTTTCTCAGGTTAATACACTTTCTCTTGCCTTTTACTTATTCACGAGTCATGCATTATCACTCGCATTCATAATCACTCTAGCAATAATTCACCATCATAATCACTCGAATCATCTCTGCCATCCATCCCTGTATCGTCTCTGTTTATGGAAACTAGAAGTGCGTGCATAGTACGGAAAATAGGTAGCGGAGCATTTCTTCGTGCATTCTCTGCATCCGTAGAGGTGTACAAACATTTCTATTATAATTATCAATACTATCATTATATTATTATCCTTCATTTTAATTCGTAGAGTAAGAGGATTCGGGGATTCTAGACTATTTCCTGTTCCAATGATATAGCTTATATTATTATTTACCACATAGTGCTAAGAACTAACTGTATAATAATACAAGAAAAATAATAATAATAAAAGAACATTTTAGAGAAATGTGTATGCAGGTAATCGTTCCTTTTCATTGGTATTTTTTTTCTTTTCTTGGGTATTAGAGGCAGGTGTTAGCTACTATTGAGAATCTTATATCTATGTAGATACGAGTTTATATACGATTTTATACGAGTTCAATAAACTCTTGAATTATATTATGTCTGGGATTCAACCACTTCCTATTTTGTTACGCGAATTGAACCAGGTTTCAAGTAGAAGAATTCTTATCTTTCTCTTCCAACCTTTTTCGCTTATGTCCACATCCCCTCAACTAAATTCTTTGCTCTCTTCATCCCTGTACGTAAGATCCATGTTACAACTCTTGATTAATAGGTAACAGTCACAAAATCACTTTCAATGCGTCATTCGATACCGTTCTATAGTCCTAAACGCAAGGAGCATATTATTTCCGGTGTACCAATTTCTTATCATTTTAACACTCGCGCATGTAATAAATCACGTAATCCGAGAAAAAGGGTTCATAGTTTCTTTGTCTTTGCCAATACGCATTTGTCACCATCAATGATCCTGAACCTACGTAAATAGATTAAAGTATATAACCGTATTAATTTTTTCAATTAAATTTAACAGCTCAGTGAATGACTTCATGTGTAAAGTACTTGCATTGCTATCCCTCCGCCAACCTCCCATCCTCCTCTTTTCCCTCCCTTCCCACCCTTGTCCTCACCACAAGCATTAGTCGCACCACGTCACTCTCCCTCTTTTCTCGCCTCAGCTCTCTTCGCCGCAGACATCCAATCGCTGCTGTCGAACGCAAGCACACCGCAGCCGCCGCCAGCCCAGGGTTTTAAATTAGAATTTTGTCGGGGGCGGCCCCACCCCCAATCAATCTCTGCCCCCTGCAAGCGGGGCCCCCGGCGCGCGTCCTTTGTTCGTGGCGCGGCCCCCGGCCCAGAGCAGGTGTGATGGCCGGCCGCATCATTAGCCCCGCCGCCGGCGCCCCACTCCACCTCCGTCCCCCTCCGTCCCCCTCCACCCCACCCACTCCCTCCATCAGTCTCGTCACCCCTCATGTAGCTCCTGCCATCTCTTCTGATCGACGAAACCCGCTTGACATTGCGGGCAATAGGTGTGGGATTTTGTGTTCGTATTGTTTCGTGTTGTTGTTAATTCTTTTGGAGAACGAATTGTTCAAGTCAAATATGTATATTACCTAACATTTAATTTTCTCCGTTTAAAGTTATGTGAATAAATAACATTTAATCGGCACTTTCAATTTGTTTAGCGTAAGCTACATGCAGTAAAGTATTTAAAGTAGATGTTAAGTAGGTATAAAAAGTAAGCTGTGAATGTAATGCTTCAAAAAAATCATAGGATAGGTGTTACGCAACCACAATATTTTAAAACATTATCTACCGACGTTACACTTACTGCTTACAATTCAGAGAAGATACTCCGCCTCCAAGCAGCATTTTATTCATACACTTTACAGCTAAGTAGTATTTGCTTCTATTTTTATAGATACTATCTAATAAATTTTTTGTAATATTTTAATAATGTGTATATATTTAACATTACAAATATCGCGTCAAGGAAAACTCATACTGACAGAAAACAAGTAAAAAATTGAAATAAATAAGAGAGAGTTCGTGTCTCTGTGTTTAATTTAATTTCTTTAACCGAGTGAAACGGGAACGTGTAAAAATTTTCGACTGTAAATTGTGCTATTACATCTTTTTCCAGAAAGTGTTACTTTCTTCTATTTCATTTGAAACTACTGTAAATAATTTGCATAAATTGTTAATCTTATAATTTTTTCACGATTTCCAAGCAGTACATTGAACACAAAAATGAGGTAGCTTTTTTTAGTCTATCACCGACACTTTTTAAAAGTTTTGCCGAAATTTTTTTAGAATATTTCGACATCATTAAACATCGAACGTTTAATTCTGAGTAACACAAAGAAAGTTTCTAAACGACGTGTGTGATGTGCAATTACTCCCACCGTTCTTTCACAACGCGGTTATGGTTATGCAGCGAAATATAATGCGTCGCGTAGAAAACAGATGAGTATACGAAAGTCGTTTATAGTGCTATCATGTAATAATACGTCAACGTTTCATAATTGGCTCATACGTATGACAGTAAACGTACCTCGATGCGCAAAACAAGCTCCGGTGTTTTGTCGGTGTTTTAAACCGAAATTGATACAAGGCTGCATCATCTGGACCGCAATAACTTTCCGTACAATTGTGCAACAAATACATCCGGAAAACAGTAGCGCTCCGAGAGAGTACGAAACTCATAATGAACTGACATTTATTTGATAGCTATTGCGCGCTCGCTGGCTCTAAAATAAGCTAGTAAGTATTTCCCGTCCACATTCGCGCAACCGAGCGAGTTGTTAACGCCGTAAATCGTCCGTCGCCTCATTTGCTGTCGCGAAAATCGTCGATATTACGCGGCTGGGAAAAGGCATTCCTCGTTGCCAATTCGCCAATTACACGAGGCTGTCCCCCTGCGGCACAACGAAGCGCTCTCTCGACGAGCTATTGCAGTTGTCGAAACATACGCTACCGCCCTGCGCCGCGCCAGGAGGTTGTGGTTGGGGAGCGGGGTGAAATACGGACACGCATCCGCCGTTTGCATATTTGGATGCTCCAGGTACTGGATTGTGCTAGTAGTTATGATGTTTGGGGACGAGGTATGTGTTTGGGTTGCGTGTAAGGGGATATCACATGTTTGGTTTATTAATATGAAGAGAAAAAAAAGAAATATAACCAGTAAATCGTAATTGCGCCTTAATTTTAATTTTTTAAACATTTAAATAAGTGCAAAATTCTTCCAAGAATCAATTAACATATTTTATTCCCTAAAAAATGTACATTTATCTCATGATCTCTTTTAATCTCAGAGCTCTTTTTACCCACATAATGGAGTAAAGATTGGATAAAAACGACGAGATAAGGGTAGTTTTTCACTTCCGATGAATTGTTAATGAAAAAAGTCTTCTCTTAAGTCCCCTAATAACTTGGTATACCAAACTGAGTAATAAGCAATTCAGTGATAAAGTAACCGTTATTTCATATTATACAGGGAATACCTGAATCCCTACGTGAAATATTGCACCATGAAATAAAGGTGAATTGTTAAAACAACTCTCGTGCAAAAAAAAGCATAAAACTCTAATAATAATTAGAATATTTGGAGGTTTGGTTCGAAAAAAACACTGTCAATATCAGAATTCAAAACGCGAATTTTAGGAACGAAAATTATGATTCGAAAGCTGTGAGTCATTGGGCATGCCCCAACATATTCCCTTCATTGTCCCTTAACAAACAATAATTAGTTCCCGTGATAGATAATTGTCTAGTAGTACATTTCTGAAGAAAAAAACATATTCAGTTAACTATTTTTTAACTATGGATTTTGGAGTTTGGATTTAGTAACTTCCCAGGCACTGAATCCAAATTGAAAATTATCAAGCGATTTAACGAAATTTTATGGTATTTTATTTGCTTAGTCTTAGATTCGTGGGTCATTGTCTGCATATTCAGTGAAAGCGAAATTCCATAGCAGTATTATACTACACAGATTGCAGCACTGCGCTATTTTCATTAAATATATTATCTAAATATCGATTAAATCCTGGACAAAATTTATATTACAGTAATAAAATTTGACAGTTATAAATGTCAGAAGTGTTTGGTACTATAATTATTATACTATATCTATACTTAGTCACAATGCAACTACCTCTAGGAAATATTAACGGTTTTAGTTTAAAATCCTCTACTGCCGTTGTTCAAATTTCCGTTTGACACCTCAAGTCATTCTTCAATTATCGAGGGGACAAAATCTAACATGAAATCTCTATATTAACACATGACGTCGGCGCAAAACTATCTAAAGGATTCAGCTATATCTAAAAGATCTTTTCTGATTTATCACTATACTGTAATTACGCATAGAATAGGAAAATAAAAGCATGGTAGCTCTCCAGAAACATTGGCGAAAACAGGATGAATGTTTTTACAGCTGATAAATGTACACTAATCAAAGAATTAAGTCAGTAGTAAGTATTTAACGATCCGCGGGGTCGAAAGTATGTTAATAGGAGGATTGATGTTGAAGACATTCTCTGAAAGGAGGGATAACATTAGAGTCATAGAAGGAGTCCATGAAGGGCGATTAAAACGATGGGACTCGGTCGCGATGGAACCGGAGTCGATGGAATGAAGAGAGGGTGCAGCATTTCAATATCAGAAAATACGCCTGTAGCATCAATTTGAAGCACGTTTAATTCATACGATCGGCTCGGGGCTGCGCTGTATGATCATATTCGTGTTTGAAATACTACATCGCATTCTGTTTCCAGCAATCGGTTCAATGGGATAAGTAGTTCGCGGCGATATTAATGACTACTAGATGAAAGAACTGTTCGATTATTTGAATGAAAGCTATATTGAAGTGGTGTATGCGCTAAAGGAGGGAGCTGTGGTGGTAGAAATCACCATGTTCAGTTTTATGTTCATTTTTATTTGTACTTGGAAGTTAATTTGAAACCGGGTAATCACTGCGCTGTAGTATCACTGATAATTATTTCATTAATACGTAAAGGTTCTTATTCAAAGTTGTTGGTACTTAAATTAGACCGTGTAACCTTTTGTTAAAGCGTGAAATATGATTTCTTGTTGAGTAGTAAGTTGATGTTGTTATCGATCTGTATTTTATATTCTACGGTAGATATCTATACAATTGTTCGTAAAGAAAAACAATAGGAGAACTTTTGAAATGTAATTAGATGACGTACTCAGAAGATGTATTCTCCATATCCCACGCGGTGTTATGGGCCATTAATGCACCAAATAACACTATCCTACGTTTTGAACTCGTTATTAGTAATGCCGTATTACCACAAGGGCAATCATAAACTGTGATGAGCTTTTGCTTTGATGGATGATGCCGTGTCTTAATTACATGCTCGTGACCATCGTAACTTTATTGCTACAGGGATTATTATATACTTAACATGAGAAGTATTACGTGCACTCTTCTATTGAACTCTATTACACGTTCTCATTCGAACACATGTAATGTTTAATTTCCAGGTGATATATTACTTTTACACTCTAAAAATATATACATAGATACATGGCCTTCAAATATTCTCAAACTGTCTCTCTAAGCGAATCGACTCATTACATTCTAATTTTCGCGTTTAATTGTCAGACGATGATGTTCAATCAACTGAAGACCCAACTCCACTCTCACAGATACAAACAGATATGAACACGTGTTAATAAATTATCTCTTTGAGCTGTATAGCGAAGCTTTTTTGTATCCCTGTGGTTTCAGTTTTGAACTCTCTTCTCTTGTTCAGAAATGAATAGTATTTTACCGCTCATTGTCCAACACACAAAAGCGAGGTTAAAAAGCTGATTATCCATCTCTTATGAGACAGTCAGTTCTCTCGGTTCCTCCTTCGTCTTCCCATTCTACAACGCTGACACCTTACGTCGGCACATATGCTACCATCATCTCCGTCTCTACTCCTACCGTGTCCCTGTCCGTTATGTCAACCGCTACCAGTGTCACCTCGTCCTTCGCTTTCTCCGTTACATTGTCCTCCGCTGGAACTGCCACTGACGCGCCTCCACATTCATTCCACTGGCGCATCCATCACTCCCATCTTCGCCACCGACGTCTCCCACGATGTCGCCCCCGTTCCACTCTGCGCTCGCACCTCAGCCGCGCCGCCGCCCACTTCTCATCCGTGGCGTGCGTCCACCAGGGGTCGCGACTTTAATTAGGCTGAAGGACGAGAACAATCGCGAGCGAATCCTCCCCGCCGGCGCGCGCGCTACCTGCTGGACGGGAGACAAATGACTACGACGGAGGCGGTGGTCCTGCAGCGGACACTGTAGTACACGGGATTGTTACGAGGCGCGAGAGTCCGAAGATAATTTTTTTGTGGCGTAGGTGACTAATTGCAGCATCCAGTCAACAGTGTGATGAATAAAATAATTACGGAACTACTCCGAGGACAAAGAACATTACACGACTATTTTTCTGTTTTATTAGTCGTGTCCAATGTTCTGTTGAAAAAAGGATAATTGATGTTTTCGGTTAGAAAAGAAAAAATAAATATGTACTGCAATTCAAAAAATGTTAATCGTATTTTTGTAGCAACATTCGACACCTTACGGTTTTATGGTGATTTTATAGGGATTGATTAAATGGACAAATTAAAAATTTTCCTATTTAAAATGCTATTCCTATATTGTCAATAAAGCATCAACTTTGATGCCTTAATCAATGGAGCAAGTACACGCACTAAAGGAAATAAATGTGTTGATTGGTGAGATAAGTGCGGACTTCCAGATTAACGTCTTTATGATGCAATTATATGAAACGATTCTACGAGAGAAATTAAATGTAATGTGATGGGTGGAATGGAACCTTGTGTACTTTTTTTTGTGTATGTACAGCATAATTTTAAACTATTTTGAATGCTTCTTCAAGAATGTCAAATATTTTCAAATATCATCATTTGTTTTATGAAATAAATTTAATAAAATACAATAATATGCAAAACATCGGTTACTAAAATATTCGATTCTTTTAGAGGATATGGAGTATTTTTGTCATTTTTAGCATTCTTCTTATGAAATTAGCTCATTTACCAAAAACGTAAACGTCAGAATGATTTACTTCAATTTTACTTGATTACTTTAGTTCAATTTTACTTACAAGATGTGACAATGTTTTTGAAGAATTCTTCCATCCGAGATATAAAATTAAAATCTGTGACAAATTTGAAATGCATCATGAGTAAATTATCTCTTCTATAAAGTACAGCAAAAAATTTGTACCTATTAATAGCTTGAAAATTATCATGTGTTCTTATATCACCGATAATTTTTCGAGGTTTACTCGTTTCCAGTCCGCAACTCCAATTTGATAATTTATGCGCGTGATTCCAAAATTGAAATGATCCAAATTGCTGGGGTTTCGGGAAAAACGCTAAAATGATGCAAACACAGAAAATAAACTGATGTTATTGCGATGAAAAGAATTGAATCGGAGAGAGAAGTAGATTCTACATTTGGTTCATTAGTTCTCACCTTTCACTAATACATCTATGTCCTCCTCTTCATCCCTTCGGCATTCTTCGCAGTCAACTCCTATGCAACTGCTTATGCGAAAGCGGATACTAATGACCCTCCAGCGCTGGCTCTTGCTTGAGAAGCTGCGTTTGCAGATGGATGGGGCGTCAGAGGTCGCTGCAGGTCGATTGTCGGCGTCCGCCTGGTAGCCGGGCACACCCCCATGGGGCGGGTGCCGAACCGCCCTCACTTCACTCGACCTTATCTTAGACGTGAGCCGCTACACAGCTCGGATATTTCGGTGTCAGAGGGCGGACCTGGATGTGGTCGACGGTATTTGGGACGGCGATACTGATGTACGCTACTTTCATTGTCGTCACTTTTATCATTGCGTTTTTTCCACGCCGATTGTCAAGAACTAATATCACCTTGCTGAGGATCATGCCTGTGGATTTGGACATTCGAAGCAATAAATGTCTATTCTTTAATTGTATATAAGAAAAGGAAAAATAGATAAACAAAATTGATGACAAAGTCACTACTACGCTGGTTGATAAGATGAGGTACAGTACGAGATGGAATGTTAATATATATTTATATATATAACAACATTTCTCGTGTTGTTTGTGTAAAAAACACAAGAAATCGTTCTCACCAACGAAAATGACAATGGAGTTTCTAAAATTTCATGGCAATTTTAATACATATTTGTCTATATATAAATTAATCGAAGATGAAACCTGTTCGTTCACAAACGAATAAGAGGAGTAGAACTTGTTCTGTGGATTTCTCATAGTACTGAGCTGAGAGAGGTGAATACTTGCGCTATTTAAGAAGAATTAAAAATAAGATAAAATAAGAGTATTAGGTGACAGTGAGGTGTTAAAAGAGTTTTCATATATTATAGAGGAAAACATAGTATCTCTTTCTGCAATAAATCATTTAGAAAGAGACACTATGTTTTTCTCTATTATAAAAGAAGACTAATTGAAAATCAGGAAAGGTTCGAAGATTTTAGTTCTTAATTAAGTGAAATATGCAATGTAACTATCGCAAATTAAGTGTTAGGCGTTGTAAAACCCCGATAATGGTTGTTAGGTACAGGGTAAAATAGAACCAATAAAACAAAATATTCGTGTTAGCTACGTCCTGTTTGTCCTCTTTCTCCATCACTGCATCCCTAAAATTCATCTGCTATACTTACATCTCTTCATCTGCCTTCATCAGCTGGTACCCTCCTCTAATTTCTTCCCAGAATTATTTCCCGCATTCTTCTCCTCCCCTTGTATCAGCACCCTCAATATCACCATCTCAGTCAAATGTACTGTCTCCTCCTGCATTCTCCAGTTCCTCTTTCTCCTGTTGCATCATCTCCCCATCTACCTCTGCCACGAATTCTAACATCGCTGCCAACTGAAGAATTGTTTTGATGAGGAGGAGGTTCAACAGTTCTCATTGTCAGTGAAAAATCGACAAATAGTTCTGTGTGGCAATTAGGAAGAATGTAGGGAATGAGATAATCGTGCTCGAGAATGTTCGGTATGAGAATTTATCTTCTGATGGAACTTCACTCAAAAGTAGGACTTGAAGATTTTGTTTTAAATTTAAGTTATAAATTCAATTATGATTTACAATTTGGTCTAATATTTTTTCCTAGAAAAGTTTGCAGAGTTGAGATGTCCGTTTTATTTGCAAACAAAATATCGGTCATCACATATCTCCGGCGATATGTAGGTACACGGAAGAAATATATGCATAACAATACCGTTTGTTGCTTCGAACAATATCGAACAGCTCTCGGGTTATTAACGATAATATAAATAAACTAACCAAATCAAATCGATCTTTATTCATTGTGCCTAGGTCACAGTCCAAAAAGGGTGAGGGCAGCTTACACATGCATCATGTATTTTACTAATAAAAGCATTCATCCTCCTAAAATTACACATTCAGTTGGGCAATTATCAGTTCGAGTTCTACATAAACTCGGGAAACATTTAATCATGCATTTATTCATTACAATAAAAAATAAACTTTTTTTTTTTGAAAAAGAGAATATAAAAAATGTAAGATGATAATATAGTTTCAAAATATAAACTAAGGTAGATTCGGCAATTTACACCCTCTGTTAAGTAACCTCCACACTACAGAAAACATGCTTTTATTCGTATGATTTGATTTGTGGTTCACCCACATACAGTATACAAACTAGCTGGACACACATCACTCCATAATGCCAGTGCCTCAAAGACCTCAGGAACTCTTGGACAATTAAAAAAAAATAAACAACAACCTTCATAATGTTATTTTTTTAAATAAAATTATACTTAAAATATGTTAAAAATAATTAGAAGAGGAGTTTCAAGGTACGTTACGTGTGTTAAGAAGTTTGATATTTCTTATGTTGAATTTTGATTTTTTACACTCCTTTTGTACTCCAAAAAATAATTTGTATGTGAATATTATCTTTTACAAGATTTATAATCCTTATGAATGTATTTCAAGTTAGATAGGCCTGCGGTACCTTTTATGTAATATTCTCGTATATATAATTGTAATATTCTCGTTAGGGGAGGTTTTTGTTAATTTACGAAATGACATAAACGAATGAATAAAATAAAAAAATTACACAACTTTGTTATTATATTTCTTTATTCTCACACATTACTTATAGTTACATAGAGAGTATTCGAGATACTTACGAACAGGATTCACCGACACTACCAAACCACTGATAAATTTAGAAATTTTGAGCACTAATAAATTAGCAGTTCGAAGCATTAATTAGACTCAGCTAGTCAAACATACATTTTTTTTATTAAAAAATATTTCTTCGTTCCTAAAAAATAATTCCAAGGCTACCATACAAATGGACCAACTTATAACCTTAAAATCATATTTTTGCACATAAATGATTAATTTTATAACCAACATGAAGATGGAATATTACTGTCGTATTTATGTTGCGATTTTTACAGCATTTTTGCTTATGTAACAAAAGATGGGATCAGTATTTATATTTATATAGTGTGTCAAATTTCTTCGCCAAATGTTCCAAATCTTTATAAAAAAAATTGTGAAATCTACACCGTCTCGGGGAGATATCGATCTGACTTAAACAGCTGGAACATTGCAAGCAGCTGGAGAAACGGATCACAGACTGAAGAAAATTTCTAGAAAAGGGAATAACTCCGGAAGTAACAAAGACACAGTCCTTTTTTGCCTCCATTTATCGGTCAACGAAAGTTAAATTTCGTACATCTTGCTATCATTTGGATCACTTTCTGCACAAGTGCAGACAAGGATATTGTTATTTTTATTCCGATTGTGAATCAAAGGTTCCAGTAAGGTAGCGAAACCACCTCATCCAAAAGAAGTGATTCAAGTCCTTGCGATCGGATCGAGCGACCGTATTGTCTTTTTATCCGAAAGGCATTCTTCAGATGAGGTACGTGGAACAGCTTAATATTTATGGAGTTTTCAAAGTATTTTTACGTTCAGATGTCACCAGTCTTCCAGTAAGGGTTTAAAATCTTATGACGATGGAAGTTCGATTCGTGTCTCCTTTATTTAATAGAAATGTAACAATTCACGGTTACTATTTATTTTGGAATCAACGATTACTTGTTAGAGAGACAAGACGTTACACCATACAATTAACTGCATGATTCTTCTATTTTTCCATTTTGCATAGGGGAGTGAGATGTGCCTTGAAACGGATTGTACCACTCTTACATGAACTAAAATAATAGAAAACCACATGTAAATACAAATTATAAATTTTTAGCACCTTACTTCAAATTATATTATGTGCGAATTGTTTTAATACTAAAATTGCAGAAGAATTGAATACAATTAATTACAGTATTTAATTACTTTTAGTTAAAGTATTATCACCTTTACATAATTCAATTGCTCGTGAGTGTACATTGGAACTGTTCCAAGACAAAAAAAATATACGCTTATATTTTAAACATGTGGATAATACCTAGAATATTGTTATTGCAACATATCATGTATACTATAAATAAAATAATCCTAACAGTTCATAGTAAGTCAAAGTAAATTCAGAAGAGAGTTTTCTGTAGCTTTCAAGACAAAAATACAACTTATTAAAAATTAACTTTTATGTCACAAAACATCAAAATTCCAAGATCAAAGAATATTGAAGAAAAATAAGAGACATTTTGCAATCCATAGAGTTCATATTGAATTTAAAACAAGCGGTAATGAAACACGGCAAAGTATATCAAAACTACTGCAGCTGTTCAGAGGTACAGTAATTCCAAGGTACAACACTCTCTTCCTCGTGTTTAGATACAGATATACCATCGATTTTCTTTAAATAATAGTGTGATAATGAGACGAGAAAACCAATGGTAAATTGTAAACTTAAAATCAGCTTTCACTATTACCAAGCATAAACAGATATAAAGCAAACTACAGACATCGAATGTGAAACGAGTGCTCTATAATAATCCTTTATGTAAAGAGAAAGAGACACGAGATAGGTGGGGAGAGAGAAAATTTTGTCCCATAAAATTAATATAAGTGTTAATAATATTAATAACATAATGAATATTAATGTTTTAAGATTGAAGAAAATTTTTCTAAATAAATAAATAAACAAACAAATGAAGTTATTTATAACCATAAAATGATTGGAAATTGATATATAAATTACCAACACAACTATGACAACCTATCTTAATAACCGAAAGATTATCACAGACTGTGCAATAATTAGTTAACACCGTTAGGTGTATGATACTGCTTCGAACAATATCTCAAAAACCTCAATATTTTATTATTCAATATTGTCTAAAAGAATCAAAAACACTGCTGACTAATGCATGAATTCGAGAAGAAAAACACCAACTAATAAATAAAAACAATGTTTTTATGTTTGTTTTATACTTCTTCTCCCTATCTTCTTCTGTAATGAGACTGAATATTATCATAAATATATACCGCTGACGTTGATATATTTATGACAACCATATTATCATAAATATCACCGCTCTGAACTTATTTCATTTTTCTACCGAATAATTTCTTGAATATGGTTTCTTTTTTCAACGAGCACATAGCACGACGATCATAAGCACCGTTGAGATATAACACGAAAATGCATGATCTTCTCCTTCCCAACAACGGACATTGTTCAGCTGCGCACTCGGATGCAGATGCGAACAGAGAGTCACTGACGACGAACGTGGGAAACTTCACGTCGCATGATCAACCTGCACTCGCCAAACGACCCGCTGTCCAGAATCCCCGTGCGGAAGCGGAAGTTAGCGACCAGTTGACCATCGTGGTGCGCCGGATCCAGCTGAAGGTCCATTGAAATCACGGGATCTGCGTCCCGTTCCTGCAGGTGGACTCCGCGATTCACGGTTCTTTTCGGTATACACGTGAAATATTGGAGACCGGAAGGCATGTGTTGAAATATTTTTTTATTCTTTTTTGTTCACATCGAAAGAACGAAGTGGGTACTGTAGTCTCTCTCCCGGCAAGTTAGATATCAGTGATATTGAAAATGAAAACTTTGGAGCCCTTAGAAGGCGAATGAGCCCTGGAAAAAAGATGTGGAGACAATATTATATCTCGTTTTTCTATGGGTCTTGAAGATCACAAATTTTTTTAAAATTCATCATTTATGGTCGTAATTGGTATGATTGAATGACTGAAATGAAGGAATAAATAATAATCATGTGTGATTTGAACCCATCTTTGACAATCAACATTATCGGGAAGATAAGCTCACCCCGTTCTCATTTACAGGAATGTAGAAGTGATGGATTTATCGAGTGCGTCAAATGAGAGTATAGCCAACCCCTGTGCTTAGTGCAGATCGTCTTCACCATGTTTTACATTGACATCCGTTAAAGAGAGAAAGATGGAAATACAGCTGACGATCAGAGTATTGAATGCCGCTAGAATTGAATATGCGTCACATTTTTCGCGCGGCAAAAAAAAGGCGACCTTCCGATCGTCTCTGTACTCTTCCTTAATGTACTATGATATTCATAAACCATTGAAAGTGTATTGATTGTGCTTTCATCACTATTTCCAGTGTCACTGTATTGAAAACTGAAATCTAATTAATTTATTATTATTAATTTAAGAAAGATCAAACCTCGTTAATTTATAATTATTGTTTCAAAGATAGTAATACTTCCAGAGATTAAAGAAAATATCTCTTCTCTCTGTTTACAAAATTTCCAATTTTCTTGGCTTGGTAAGGGCGGTATCCCCGTATTGCTTTTCTCACTTCGAATTTTATTTTATCTTTGTAGGAAATCCCAATGGTAACATTATACAGTTCACGATACACTTAATGTCAAGAACATACCCGATAAAAGAGAATAACGGAGAAAAAATATTGAAGTAAGAATTATATATCCAACATTTTCATTTCAATCATTTAGAATTGATCTAGAATTAATCGTTGGAAATTTTCTACTTAACGCAGAAATCATGAAGAGTTTAAATTGATATTTGTTCAATAAATGTGTCATTACTAATATATGATCGTTTAATACAGTCCAGTAAACGCCCCTTCCCCTCAACGCGTCATCTGTCGCAAATCAAATCATCCGATGTGCGTACGTGTCTCTTCCCTCTTCCCATGAACATTTCCTGTCGGCCTTTGCAAACGAAACCATATGGTGCATGGAGTGTCCCGAGTCAACGGCGGCGACTGTCTAACTCTCGCGTGACCACTCTTCATAATCTGGCGTAAAATTAAGGGAGTAATTACTGTGAAACGTTTCCTGAGTTGGCGCCGCGTACCCCGTCGACTCCCACGCTCTCCCCGAAGCCCCTTCCGCCCCCGCGAAATCCGAATCACTGCAAGCGGATGCGTGGGAGACGGTGACTTCCGTGGAGTGGGAGGGGTGAAATGGAGGTGTCACCTGCCCCATGGAGGGGTGCCTACATGTGGGGGTGGAAAGTAGGGGAAAGAGCGCTTTGCAATGGAATCACAACTTTTCTGTCATTTTACAAGTAAGTAAAAAGGTAAAATTTGAAGGGAAAAAAATGTTTAGTAAAATTTAGGCAAACATAAGTTTCTCTAGTAAAATAAATAATTAAAAACTTACGACCTTTTTAATGGACTTTATGGACGATTAATATTTTTATTTTTTGTGACTAGTGAAATTTAGTGATTTATTTACCAAAAAAAAATATTATTCGTCCATAAAAGGTAGTAAGTTTTTAATTATTTATTTTATTCGATTACATAATAGACGTTAATAGTAGTAGAATACGTTTAATAGACTTAAAATTTTATAAATGGGTCTACTGTCATATAACAAATATGGTGCTATTTTTTTTCAAGTTCATTCCCTCTTGATATTGAAATGAAAATGGTGTGTGATACAATTAAATGAACGTGGTTCGTCTGTGTATCACAAATATCTACCTCACTCGATATACAAACCCAGATTTCGTGCGCATACCAGTTAAGGGATCGACGTTTTCAATTCCATAAATGGTTAACTATTGTATCATTGAAACTTATTTATCAAAATTTCTCGTTAATACAAAGAAGAATAATTCAAAATAGACTTTATTCAGAGCTACTTAGTAATTAAGTTATAAGTAATCAAAAACATTTGAGGCGTATAGAATCAAAACCGGCTCGATCCTCATTTTTTTAAACCAACTTTTTTCAATTTTTTCAATTCATTGTTGTACTTTTTTAGTTGCGTGATAAGCTGTTCACTCCCGTTGAAAACCTACATCAAAATTTCTCATTGTTACAAACCCCAATCGATTGAAGCTTATATTATGATTGAAGTTCTTTAAAACTTACTTAAAGATGTCTTAGTCTATTAGTATAACTAGTATCTGCTGTCGTATTTCCAGATTTACTTGCTGTTGGCAAGTCCTAAAGCCCCAATAATAATAATACTAATACTAATAATAATAATAATAAATGACATTGCATGGCCTATGCCGACTATGTAGAAAGAAGCAAGAAACAATCGACCATCTAGTTTCCGGATGCCCGATTTTGGCTAAGAATGAGTATTTGGTAAGGCATAACAGAGTTTGTTCATATATACATTGGCATATCTGTAAAGCTTTCGGGTTCACTGTGAAAGAACACGAACCCAGTTTTCTGAACTCCAATGAGAAAGCCACCATCCTCTAGGACCAACCAATGAATACCGACAGGACAATCAATGCAAATAGGTCTGACACTGTTCTGAGGGACAAGGAGAGTAAAGAATGTCTTCTTATTAATGTTTCTGTTCCCAGCAACGTGAATGTTGTAAGCAAAGAGTCAGAAAAACTGCTCAAATATAAAGACCAGGCTATTGAATGCCAAATAATGTGGAGAATGAAGACAAAAGTCTGCCCCATTATTATCGAAGTCATGGGAACAGTGAGCAAATGTATAGAAGACAATGTTCAGAAAATTCCTGGAAAGACCAATCTATATGAGATCCAAAAAATAGCCATTCTGGGGATGGCTCAAATTATTCGGAAAGTGTGCACATAAAAATTTCTGAAGCAGGCGCAGCCTAAGGGAAGTGGAATTTCCATGGACGCGTTTCGAAATACTTACTAGCTATGCTGAGAAATAATTCCTAATAATAATAATAATAATAATAATAATAAACCTATAGAATTTTAATACAACTTGTAATAATTTAATTTTTTATTTTCATAATTTTCTTATTATTTTAATAACAAAAGACATATTATGTTTAAGTTCTATAAATTTTATTAAAAGGCATTTTAATAATAAAAGAAATATTGCCCAACCACATAATAAGACAGGCACTATTGAGTCAAAATTAACAAAATCTCACCGACTTTAACTAAAATCTGACACAATTCAAAATACACATTGAATGTACAAAAATATTATAAAACTTTTGACAATGAAAACAAACATAAAACATGCATGTTTTCTTTCCGAAAACACCAAAAACCTTTACTCAATTTCATGTACAAGGAAGAGAGAAGTTTTTTTTATCTCTTATGTAACGTTTGTCAAAATGGATCAAAATTGTTTTGATACTGAACGCTTCAACTTTTGATTGCACATACTATTTCCCTCGATTATATTACATCCACATTCTAATAAGTGGTTAGTTTTGTTATTATTATTATTTCTAAATATTTTTCCAAATTTATGATGCGAAGAGAATTAACTAAATGAGGAAATTACAGTGCATGTCTATTCTAAAAGGAAAACTTATTTTCGTTTTTCATTTCGTAAAAAATACAATTTATGAGATTTTGACACAAATCTGCCCTGATTTATTTGTTTGTTCGTGTTTTCCTGCTGAAATTGCTTTGCCAGCGGATGCGTGGGACGCGTCGACTTCCGCGAAGCGAGGATGTCACCTGCCCTTCGCAAGGGTGCCTTCGCTAAGGGACGACTGAGGGTGGGGGGTGAATGTGGGGGAGTCGCCAGTCGCTTCACTAGACTTCCCCTCCCGGAAGCACTGAGAGCCGGAAGTCGCTGTTTAAATCTCGTTCGAGGACTCCCTATATTCGATCACTTATTGACCACACTCCTTTTACCTCGTATTCCAGTCGTTTATTTTCGGAAGTCAATGATTTATTAGACTACCGCTAAGTTCATTAACTATTTTCTATTATTACTCCTTTCCTATTCTCATATTGGGGTAATCTTTTTAAATGTCACCTTTCGTTGTAGTATTGTGCTCTTCTCATAATTATATGAAGGGACAAGGAAATATTCTAAAGTAATAGAAAAGTCTCACCACGAAAACAGTACATCAGTTTTTATTTATACAAAACCTAGATTATAATATATATAGTTAAATGAATGAAATATACTACATCAAAAGTGAAACTATGATGTGTCGAGCTCCTGTATATGAAACCCCACATTTTTAAATATTACTTGCCCGCACTTCGTTCGGATTTTCAAACCTTGTATATACAATATGTGTTTTGTATTCTATTTTTTATTTCAAAGAAATATTTCATAAAACCTGTATCTCTCATTTGGAGGAACACTTTTATACGTTTCACTGTCGAATCATAATTCAATTTAATGAACGAAATTCAGTTTAATGAACTGATTACATATATACCATATATAAAGACCTGTATAAATGGAAAGTACATTTATCATCAAATATGTTAATGTTATTAAAAAACGTTTAGTCGGAGATTTGAGTGGGACACAGGCACACTTCAGATTTTCTCAACTTCTTTTCTTTTGCCCCCCCCCACGACACGGATGAAGGAATTTTTATTACGTCATAAATCTAGATTTTAAAAACTTGCGAGAATTTCGGGAAATAAAGTTTGACGATAGACTTCACATTAAATTGTAATGAATTACTTTTTCCAACAATGAATTACTGTGTATTCATCTTTAAAATGCGTAAAGTATTTTTTATTGCTTTGTATATTTCAAATTACAAATTACAAATTACAATTGCCCCCATGAGTGCTATTAGCTTACTTGAGGTTATTGGCGGATCTATACCGTAATCAAGGCGTGGGGTGCTAACCGGGGAGAGTTTTTGTTTAATAATTATGGTATTACAACGAATTTTATAAGTATTATCTTTGAATAAATGCATCAAATAAATAATTAACAATCTAGTATTATTAATAAAAAATATTTATTAAAATTATTAACATGACATTATTAATTGTGATAAATAACAATTATATTATTTATAACAATAACATTACAACTAATAACAATTATTAATCTGGCAACACTTTTACAGAGTATGCCATTTATCAACTTCTATTTTTGTCTGTCAAGAGTTCAGGTCCAATGGGGGGAGGCTATAGCCCCCTTCACCCCCCCCCTAAGATCCGCCACTGCTTGAGGTGTTTTGAGAGTGAAAGTGACGCAGAAATAGTGTACCAGGTTTACGTGGAGAAGGGAGATTTGGGAATTAACGATCGCGGATGGTCAGTGACATATAGTACATTGCAGCAACTGCCATGGAAGGACCTATAGGAAACGCTTTTCTTATTATACAATTGCCGAACTCGTCTCCTCAGTCATAAAATCTGAAGCATCAGAGTGAGCACGTCTTCATTCCAATCATCTAATTCTCTTAACTGTGAATTGCATTCAATTTGCATATCACCCCTCATCTGAGTGACGTGCTCTTGCCTCTCCTCTACTAAGTGTGTGTGAAAAAGACTCCGCCCTTGAGGGTGTGAACCTTGTCCCCTTGTCCCCTGCAATACCACCTGTCGACGACCAGGTGTCGCACACCGTCTCGGACATCTTGAAACTTTTTTACCGTTGTGCTCACATCTCCAACTTCCGCTATATTTTCTCTTCAGGACATTGCCCTGACCACTCTTCTACTTTCATCCCTTGATATTCGATTCTGTTTTTTTGTCAAAAATGGTCGTATGTTCACGGAAAAACTAGCACGCGTATTGCACACAATTAATACATTTATGTTTCCTTGAAAACCAGAATATACATTTCCCCACTAAACCAATTCATTAGTTCTGTATTTTCTTTAAATTATATTCCAATCGGGTTTCTTTCTCTTCCACATACAGAAATACGTTCTATGAGACATTAAAACTTTAATGCATTCACTTGACTTAACAGGAGAAAATTATTCTGAACAACTCTTAAAATGAACTCTTCGTAATAATGACGTAATTTTTTCCCGGTTGCATTAAGTCCCAAAACCTTGTCTTAAAGCAATCCACATTTAGTACAACGTCAAAGGTTTTCTGATGACATCAACTTCATCATACTTATTTACACAGAACTGTGGTAAGTTGCTTTTTTTCCCCCATCAATAGCGTTTCTTGACAGTCGGCATTTATTATTATGATTAGATTTATCTTCAGATTAGGTATTATTTATCCGTAGATTAGTATGGATTTAGACGAAAATGTGTAAGAAATTATTGTCATAAAGAGAGACCGAATCACACACCTCTTTGAGCAAAAGAAAAGAGGACAAAACGACCAAACGGAAGCGAACAGATCAAGTACTCAGGGTGAGACAGGTATGGTGAAACAAGGTGGAAGCGGGACGGCAAATGTACTAGTACATTCATGACGTAAAACGGGTAGAGAGAGAAATAGGATATTGTTTCTGCCGCAAAAGGCAGTGCTATAAATTTTTACAGGGCATGGAAACTTCGGGGTTTATTTGAAACAGTGGGATTAAAACAGTGACAAGTGTTGTGGGACTGTGGGACTGTACACCGACCAAGACGAAGAAAGACGACTCTGCGTTATACGATAAATGAGAACAGGAAATTTTGACATGACATAAAATTAATAAGAAAATATTATACTTGTTTCTACAATTATACTACGAGAATATGTGCGTTGCGTGACGCATGTAAGATTATTGTGACATGGTGTGGTAGAGACGAGCACCTTCAGTGATGGAAATGGTGAACTATGGACGATAACCACATCCTGGCCCGTGTTTTTCTCCAGTTTTCCTCCGAGTACAGGCTGATTTTATATTCTCTAGGCTCTTGCCTTTGGGAGGCGGTCTATCGTAATAATTAATCTCAAATTTAGAGTTATTTTAAGTTACGATTAATAAACTATAAAATCCGAATAATCTACAGTCAGACAATATTACGTACTTGTGAATTACCTCTAATGTGTTTTATTAAATAAAAAATTGTTGGTATTCTTTTGATATTATAATACGTAGTTAACTTGTATTCTCATCATTTCAAACCGTTTCTGCCTTAGGGCCCTTGATCGGAATTGGGTGGTCCCTTGCTTGCTTCCGGAGCAGTAAATTAGTTTATTGTCCTCCGAGTGGTCATACGCAGTTTGTAACTCCTTTTCGGCAATAAATTATTTATTTATTTACAGAAACATTGCACATATATCTTTGTAGAAATAATAAAATAAAAAATTAAACACTTTGAACCAAAGGGCATATTTCTTACTAGTTTGCACAGAAAACTGCAGCGCTGGTTCCTTCTCGCGCGGTGCAACGCATGTAAATCCACGTGTACAGGTCAAAACGCGTACTCTTATTGCATGTTCGTACTTGTGTATTGACTGCTTGAACTGAAGGCGTGCTTTGCTTACCAGTCGGAGTAGCGTATATTCTGTATTTACGCGCATAGCGTATACGCATAGGATTATTTGATTTACTCGCTGTCTGAATTAACTCAACCTCCTCTTACTGTAGGTTATGAAATGTTTGCCAAGTAGGATCGGGAAAGATAGGTTCAATAGATGTGACTTGCGAAAATACATTTTCAGCTTATATTGTTTCGAAAAAGTGTAATATTTTTAAATGTGATTGAAAAAAAAACTTCCTTAACAATTATTTTCATTTAAGAACGAATCCGTTTCTTTTCAAACAGTAACAAATCAATTGACAAATGAATGTATTAGATCTCTGATAAATGAGGGATTCAATTAAAATAATTTTGGTATATTTTCTTTTTATAGAATACAGTAGTTTAAGTCAGGTAAAACTCTTAGATTAGTAAGATTATATGGTTAGTGTTTCACAATTTTAAATACGTCACATTCGGTATTCATTTATTTTTCACAGTTCTTAAGATATCACTATGGTACTGGTGCCTCTCATCTGATTGTATTGGGAGGTGCAGCAACACCATCTGTAGCAAATTCAAAACCATCTCTAGCAAATCAGCAAAATGAGATTTTTGTATAAAGTTTTTTATTCACTTTATTCCCGATCCGTCACCTCTTAACTTGATCCTCTGTCGTCTACCCTCCTTCTTCCAATTTTGCTTTAATACAACAACGTAACACACGACATGTGGGTTCATATTTCATCATGAAAAAAATAGTCAACTTGTGTTCCCCGCGGTAGTTTTATAGGACATTGTCGATCGTATTCCCTTCCATCTCGTTAACTTCCTTTATCTCTTAGCGAGGTCTGATACTCGTTTTCGTATCGTTGCCAGCTTTGTCGCGGGGCAGGATTCATCACCAAAAAGCGAACTGTGTACGAGGGAAGTTTTGAAGAATTGGATGTCATGCAGACTGGTCTCCTCTTGCCTGCCAACCTCACATCTCGAGATGAAAAGAGCTACGCCATATCTGGGATTTGAACACAGAATCCTGGGGCTGCATTGTATCTGCTCGTTCGGTACATCGTTCTCGTTCATGAGAATCAGTCTTTGTAATATTGTAGAGTGCAATAACACAAACGTAACTTCTCTTCAAAACAGTATTACTGTTTGCTTTTTGTTCCTTTCCTTTCAGTCAACACACAATTGCTACCAATATCATTCCATGAATGATGATTACGTAGTTGCTAAGGGAAAACATACTGTATATTTGGTTAGAGCATGGTTCTTTCCAGATCAAAGATTGGTGTGGCAATGAAATTTGACATTCAGGTATATATATATCCAGGAATGATATTAAAAATGAAAGGTATTAACAACTCTACAGAAACATTTATAGGTGACAAAGAACTATAGTATCATTATTATTACAGTTGTGGTGACATTAATTATGTACCCGTTAATAAATGCTTTATGAATTCAAAATATTTTATTTTGGAACTTCTCTCCAAAGAATTTATTCTTTAGGACAAAACTATTGATGTGTGTACCCTGGGAGTGGATGCGAGATCCAACTTCTCCAAACCTTTGGATATGATACCTCAACCTTTCCTTGCTCTGAGTCTGCATCTCACATCCAAACCTATTCTCTCAGCGCAGTAAAGGCGAAACATTTTATCATGTTGCTCCGTGAAGATTCCAACATGCAGAGCTCCAGTAAGACACCCGTTATCGACCACGAATTCACATCTCTCCTTAATTCCGGGTAACTTTTCGTCCCATACACTTGACACCAACCGAACCTCCTCTTCCCCCTCTTCACTTCATGAGCGTCTCCTTTCTCTCACAGCACACCCTCCACCGCTGCATCCACCTCGTGAAATATGAGGGCTGTCCTCCAGTGTAGGAAGCGCTCAGGGGACATGCAACTCATTTATAACGCCATCTATCTGGCTAAGTGGAAATTCTTGTGTAACGCATACCACACGCGCTGCGGCGGCGGGCGCGGGTAACGAATTTCCCGCGCTTGCCACCGCCGCCGCCGCCGCGGCGGCAGCAGCACCATCGAGGTTTCAGGGGCGAGATTGAAGCGTCGCGCTAATGAAGACTATTAGCTGATGAGACTCACCTGAACCATCGGACCCTTCCTTCCCTTGCCTCAGCGCCGGAATTAATAACGCTCGTGAGTCGCGGCGAAGAGCCGAGCCGAAGAGTGGAGGAGAGCAGCGGCTGCGGCAACGGCGAATAGCCATCAATAACATGGGAGACGGCTGCTCCGGCAATAGAGGCAGACGATGCGGTTGATGGCGGTGGAGGGAAGGGTGGGTAAGTCTCAGACACGGGGTCTTCTTATGTATGGAACATTGATCTGAATTGAACCTTTATTGAGAATTATTATCTTGTACTTAAAATATTGTAGAAAAATTTTATTTACACTGAGTAAAAACGATACAAAGTGTTTGGTTACCTCTCGAAATGTGGAAATTTTCTTAATTTTCTTATCCGTCTTCGAGATAATACTTCAGTCAAAAAGACATTTAGTTACGAGGTCAGTACGTTTGGAAGAAAATGGATTTTTGTGATACCATTTAGAAGGATTGATATACTTAAACAATGATAAATATAGTTTTACCGTGTAGCCTTGCCTCAAATGTAAGCACAATCACAATTTCATTTATCCCCGGTGTACCATATTACTTTGAAAAATTAAATATATCCCGATTTTGCCTCAAAGGAAAGTTTTGGATTGCGAATAACATCGTATGAGCCTCATGAGGCGAAGCCCCTTTCAGCGTCTTAAGAGCGAAACTCACCAACGAGTTCGCTGCGACGAACCCCCGAATGTGGTTCTGAGCAGTAGCGGCGATTAGGGAGGGCGTGGGGTAGCCGCCCCCCACTTTTTTAAAGGAAAGATAAACATTTCATTTTAACCGTCTAAACGGAATTTTAAAAAAATGCACCATTCTTGATGTGGAAATCACTCATGTCTTTCCTTTAAAATATTTTATTATTTAAATCATTAGTGAAAGTATGCAGAAAATGTCATGTTAAAGAAAATTGTCAATTTTTTTGCCCCCCCCCNAACGTAATAAATGGTTAAGTTTTTTTTGTTTGGAGTTAAAGTGCGAAAATATATGAGATAAGTGAAAGATTTCTTGTCAATCTATATTGCTATTTAATTTTAAAATGCATCTTAGAGACGGTTGCTTATGTATCAAACTCACGACTTCAAAAACGCCCATTTTTTAGATTTTCAGAAACAATAAGAAGTCTACCAACGGAAAAACGAAATTAAAACCCCTAAAACTCAATTTGAACTACGTAAAAGAAGTGCATAAAAATCATAGAAATAGTATCATCTTAGTTATATAATTAGGTAATGAACAATATTAATGCTTTGTGTGGAGCATTTTTTATTTTACTGCTCAAATTTTTAGTTAAATTGTTTTTATTTAACAATTTACTTATTACTGAACTCGCGAGAGAAAATGTACTGACACAGCAAAGTCTTTAAATAATACATCAGTGTATTAATTACGATAACAAATTTTAATTTACCAATATATACAATACCAAGTTCAGTTACTACCTCAATAAAATAGGTACCTAGAGGATTACCGCACTGAAGGATCTACG
This sequence comes from Laupala kohalensis, assembly GCA_002313205.1. Taxonomy (NCBI): domain Eukaryota; kingdom Metazoa; phylum Arthropoda; class Insecta; order Orthoptera; family Trigonidiidae; genus Laupala; species Laupala kohalensis. The sequence goes on from NNCF01126186.1 coordinate 93,422, forward strand.
TTTCGTGTTTCATTTGAATATTAAATTTCTTTCACAAACACAAAGGCGAAACCAGTATCAACAGCCAGAGAGAAGAATCATGAGCAATGATCTTTGCCAAGCTGTTTCTCAGTTTTCACTTTCGGGTATGAAACACATCATTACGCAATATTCTATTGGTATGCGTCATTAAGGAAATATCGATATGTTGTCAGAATTCAAGAATGATGAACTATTGACCCAACTTCCCGTCACATTCACTTTAACATCCGATGTTTGGAAATTCTAACGAAGCCATTTTTGGAACCTTATATTTTCTATTCGGATCTGTTGTCGAAATATATCATGTGATCAGAAAAGAAAAAACATCCGAATTCCGAATAGAAAAATATTCCGAATTAGTAGTCATATTGTCTCTTTTGTATGAATAAAATTACAAGAATTCAATGTTTTATAGAAAGTCCTGCATATTAAAAGTAGGTCATGTATATTATTAAGAGTTGCATTTGTTGAGTTTTCTAAAATATCATTCACGAATCCACATTTCAAAGAAAACTGAAAAATAAGATACAAATGAGTTAATTTTTCCTGTTCATCACTTTATTAAGATTGTACATACAATAAAACGTAAAACTTACAAAAGATAATGCAAAAATTTGAAACTGATTTTCTTTAGATGTAATGTTCGTAATTTATCTACGATAACTTAATTATCGCCTATCGGAAGTATCGCTTTAAAAGAAGTATATTTATGTAATTGAATTTCGTGAATACATAAAATGGAAGATAGGGAGAAAATAAGATATCGGAGATATCTTCTGACGACACCTTGGTAAAAATATTTTGAAATTATGAAATTTTAAATTCCTATTACGCATTTGTTGTTGAAAGTAGATTTGCGTTCATGTTTTTTAATGATATTCTATGAAAATAAATTTTGGATTAATATAAATGTTTTTTAAACATAGTGGGTTTTTTTCACGAGATAAACATAATACTATCGGCCTTCAGAACAAGCGAACAAACATCTTGAAGAATGCTTGTCCGCAAATGTGTACGATTATTCTCCCAATTCTAACTAAAGTTATTTGAGTTTATACTCCTGGAGGCCCAAACAGTTCCAGGTAGCATTCGAAGTATATATGCAGTGTCATCACTATGTTTAATATATAGAAAAATTAGGGAATGCGTCTGAAAGCAAGATAAAAATCAGAAAAGCGAGTGACAGATAAACTGTGAGTCAAGACGATCGTCAAATGTCTCGGGTCCTTTCCAAAAGAAACTGCTCAGAATTTCATTTTCGAAGAAAGGTAAATATTATGAAAATCCTACAATCGTATGTGTTTACGTGCTCTTACAATGCTGATAAAGATTCAATGATCAGATTTCGAAGCATAGATTATGCAAAAAAATATTTTCTTTATCCCTTCATCTCTTCAATAATTCGAGTGATTTAAGAACGAAATAGAAAACACGATATCTCTAGAAACTATTCATGAATAGAGACAAGATCAATACTTGAATTGCTCTGCAAAGGAAGTAAGTTACACAAATTTTACAAATGTCACGAAACGTATCAGATTATTTGATTATTTGATTATTTTTGAATCAAAGTCAAACACATTTCTTTTTAATCAAATGCACAGATAATACATAAAAAAAGAAAAATTATTTCCTTCGTAATTTAAGGAATGAAAGAATATAACCGAATGACACCGTATAAGAAAAATATTGTTAATTTCTGGACAATTAGTTATATGTGTTATTATTATTATTTTTGTAGGTGAATTTTGCTTTCTCAGCAAACTCTGAGAAATTATATTATTATTATTATTATATATTTTTATCTCAGCTAATGCTGGCATCTTTCTTCCAACCGGGAATGAACCACATTCCTAGAGTTGGATATAATCCATCTAGCAGCTACAAACTTTTCTCAGATTATGGACAGTTCCCAACAGTACTGTTTTTTAAATTTCATTTAGATTTAGATTTCCTGGTATTTTCTGTATATTTTGCTCTATTGTTTTATTGATAGCTCCTAATACCTCTATTATTACTGGTATGATGATTGTTTTTGTTTTCCACATTCTCTGAATTTCTAATTTTAAGTCTGTGAATATTATTATTTTTTCAGTTTCTTTTTGTGAGATGTACATATATCTGGGCATTGCAATATCTACTAGTCGTCGCAATATTAATTGATGCAATATCTATTATTATTATTATTATTATTATTATTGGGGATTTAGGACTCGCCAAAAACTACGTCATTAGAACCCTCGATTATGTGTGAAATTAGTTTGTAAAGGAAAACGAAATGTTTGAATACATTGAAGATAGATCATTTATTAGCGTTGCTCATTGGATGTCATCCTCATACAGCTATGAGCTATTTGAGGACGATAAGTGAGTCTGGAGGGAACTTCCGCGTGACATGCCAGGGGGTATTCTAGTGTTTGCTCGATTGCCGAGGTGAGCTCGTCTCGAGAGATCGGGTCGTGCACGGGGCAGCTTCCGAGCATCACATTACCCTCTGCCAGGTGCGTCCTCATCCCTGCATTAATCCCTCTCTCCCATCACTTTCCTTATGGTAGATTAACACTTCCTCCTTAGCCACTGGCCACCATCCATGCCACATATACATTTCTATATATTATTATAGTCTATTTCTTCTCATGATTGTTTTCGTGGTATCTTAACATGTAAAAGAACCGAACATAAATCTCCTGATTTGTTTGCATCAGATGTTATCTACTCCGACGAGCTAATACATGTCCTTTCTCATTGTTTCTTGACATTTTCTTGTCACCAAAATACTTACTTTGGCCTGTCTGCTATCATGAGATACGTTTTTGGTAATTACTTCATCCTTCAAACAGGAAGAAATTCTTCTACATCATTTATTTCATTGGTCCATAGGCTATATTAACTGGATAACATTAACCAATTTGAATTTTTTTGTAAAATTTCATATAAAATTCAATTTCTGAAAGTAGTAAGATGTCTTACTTCCACAACTGTGTTCCTTATATGACACGTAACGGTCCAAATATGACATTCTATTTTGTTGCAATAACTTAGTTTCAAAATCAGAATACCATGAAATTTTCGGGAAAAAAATAGTTTTATTCTACAAATTTTAGGAAAATTACGTTTTACAAAAATAATGTTAATTGTTTGGTAACGAAATGGAAGAAAATGTGAATACGTTCCTTAATAGATACTGAACGTTTTTATATGACAGGAAGGACCTCCAAAAAGCTGTGCTAAAGGCAATCAACTTGAACTTCTGAATGAGATTACTTTATCTGGCTTATTACGATAACAGATAAAGTGCTGTAGTCTTGATCTGACCTTAAAAGAGATTAAGCGGTTCTTCGTAGATAAGCAACCTGATATTGCGATGTCTCCTTAGGACACCAACTCATAATAGGGTTTCTTCCCCTGTACAGATCATTTCCACAGTTTCCTCACCTATTCCATCTGCTCTCCATCTTATATACACAGAATCAAATGTCATCAAACCGCTCTCCACACTTGAGTATTTCCTCATTCGATTATTGCGCCAGCTCCCCTCCATGTGAGGATACTCCCAAACATCCCAGTATATCCGCTACCACCCCTACTCCAAGCACTTCACCACACTTCCCGGGCGATGCGTGTGCATCGTCGCCCCGCCGGGAGCAATACGTCAGCGCCGGTACTCGACGTGGGGACACTGCGATAAATCGCCACGTACGCGCTAATGAAATTCCTGGACGCACGACCCGCGGGTCGACGGGACACGGGTGCCTGGCTTGCAGTCCCCGCCCACTCCGTATCGCCGTATAACATTGTCCGGTGCACTGTGCTGCACTCGCCCTTGCCAGCCGACCGGGCTCGGCCTCTCTGTCTGCAGAAGCGCTTGCAGGATTGCAGAGAATGCTCTGTGAGAGGTACTGGTAACGACAAGGGGGTACAAGGTAACGAATATGGATTAAAAAAATAATCATATTGGATTTTCTGAGTTTCGTATAATAACGTAAAAATGAAACTTTGCGGTAAAAAAAGTTAACTTTGTAATAAAAAGGAAGACACATAATCGAATTTCTTCCTTGCAGCAGAGTATACACCTCTTTGTTTAGTCCAATTGTTTCTTTAAAACTTTATCTTCTTCTTATGATGTTTTTATCTCATGTTCAACACCACAATTTTTCTTCGTGTATTTTAAGAGTGATTAGTTCATGTGTACAGTTCACTTTCATAGGATATTGCAGGGAGCTCTCTTCAACTAACACAATTTTAAAATAGAAAGAAAGTTATTGTCAACCGAAAAAATATATTTATTTTGCAAAAGCTGC